>CAIIXF020000002.1:0-153000 GCA_903813345.2 Owenia fusiformis
TTTATTTTAAATCCTATCTGTGTGACACGAACAATAATATTATAAACTGACTCGTAAATTTATTGATGTTGAAGCAACCCAGAGAATGCCAATTGGCTCCCTTGACACCCGATGTCGTTAAAGAAACACAAATGATCTGCAATCACAATATATAACTCATCGAACTGATACTAGTAATATATGGCATCTAAGGTTGACCTTTCCTAAATAAATCCAGGCGAATATGTATGGAGTACCATCAGATATATTTAGTTATTGGTAAGACATCATTACAATCGTCTCCTTGATCAAAATTCATTACGGAATACCATCAGATATATTTAGTTCAAGTTATGACAATGACATGATTACAGTTGTGTCCTTGAGATATATTTAGTTCAAGTTATTGGTAAGACATCATTAGAATTGTGTCCTTGATCAAAATTCACTTTGGAATACCATAAGGTATATTTAGTTCAAGTTATGGCTATGACATGATTACAGTTGCGTCTATGATCAATATGGCCATGACTACCCTTTGCATTCGTTCGACTTCACTTCTTAAAAGAGAACTTCGTCTTTATCGTAGACGTATCGTAGACTCTGCGCACGGGTTTGTAGTTGTTCTTGCTTATGATGTTACTATCAAGTTATTTCTGTTGTTTATTGAGTTATTGCTGTTGTTTATCGGGTTATTTCTGTTGTTAAGCGAGTTATTTCTGTTGTTTGTCGATTTATTTCTGTTATTTATCGAGTTATTTCTATTGTTAAGCGAGTTATTTCTGTTGTTGTTTATCGAGTTATTTCTGTTGTTAAGCGAGTTATTTCTGTTGTTAAGTGAGTTATATCTGTTGTTAAGCGAGTTATTTCTGTTGTTTAGCGATTTGTATTCAAGTTCCCTCGTTCTACAGTGAAAAATGATGATCGTCTGAAGTTAATAAAGTTAATAACTATTTCTAAACAAAGAATTGTTGTTCGAATATTTGATTTAAGGCAGAATAAGATATATAGGGGGTGACAAATTTGCACGAAAAGTGTACAATTGACCTACCAATCTATGCCCTAAAATCGCAAATACACTATCACGAAAAGGTCTGCAATATCCTCCGAAATAGGTGAAGTTATTAAGGGTTCAAAAAGAGAGGTAAAATATTCCACACACGGTATTTCGTTAGCTTGCTCGCTAGATCTGATCCTGGCTTTACTATATTTTCTTTAAAGACGAACATTGTTTAAAAGGTTACTCAAGTTTTCCCACTAAATTGCCAGACAGACTAGATAGAAACATCTATTCACTTATTTACAATGCAATGTTCAAAGAAAACGAATTTCCTTTAATTAAATAACCCCATAGATATCTAGTATTTACAATGTAAATACTAAGAGTAATCTACTGTAATACGCTATTGCAATCGTCGAGACTTTCCCAATTTGTACTGTGCTTCATGTATTATATTTACATATTGCAAAATAATTCATCACAAATGTATATAATATGTATAAATATAGAATAAAGAGTATATGTTTCATGTATTATATTAACATGTTGTAAAATGATTAATCACAAATGTATATAATATGTATAAATATAGAATAGAGAGTATATGTTTCATGTATTATATTAACATGTTGTATAATGATTAATCACAAATGTATATAATATGTATAAATATAGAATAGAGAGTATATGTTTCATGTATTATATTAACATATTGTAAAATGATTAATCACAAATGTATATAATATGTATAAATATAGAATAGAGAGTACAGGTATATGTTTCATGTATTATATTAACATGTTGTAAAATGATTAATCACAAAATGTATATAATATGTATAAATATAGAATAGAGAGTATATGTTTCATGTATTATATTAACATGTTGTAAAATGATTAATCACAAATGTATATAATATGTATAAATATAGAATGGGGGTATATGTTTCATGTATTATATTAACATGTTGTAAGATATTTAAACACAAATGTATATAATATGTAAAAATATAGAATAGAGAGTATATGTTTCATGTATTATATTAACATGTTGTAAAATGATTAATCACAAATGTATATAATATGTATAAATATAGAATAGAGAGTATATGTTTCATGTATTATATTAACATAGTTGCATCATAATTTTTCACACACGTATATAATATGTAAGAATACAGAAAATATATGTCAACTTTTTGTCATGTATTGTAACTATGTCCCGTGCGGTTTGATATGTGCCCACAAATGTAATGTCCTTCGCAGTTATACATGCCAGTACAACAAATATATAATTTACAATTCTTTTGTGCTGTACCATAAGTGTAAAACAATTATGTCTTGTGGTGTACAATATTGAACACACATGTAATGCAATTATTGTCCATACAGTAGGTTATAATAGCCAACAAAAATGGTTCGATTTAACAATTCTAACGCAATCAGAGTATTAATGCATTTACTGTTAAATGAATTATCTTGCATTGTGTGCCGTTTGTCCGTTTAGCCCGATAATCTCGCTAATGCTTACAGTTCCATTTTCTTGCTCATTAGGAGAAGAGCTTTGTGCGTGTCTTAGAGAAAGTATAAATCTTTGTACATTATTTATAACTTGACAATTTGTTTTAATGATTAGCGAAGGGGAAATCGGTTCAAGTCGCTTCTTCTAATGAAATATGATCTTCGAATGGTATGTGTCTTATTTGGTCTTCCTTTGGTGCTGTTTTGGTTAGGGAAATCAAGTAGCTTTAGCTTAGTGTAGGTACGACAGATATGTTTCAAACAAAATTTAAAAAACAATGCGAGTTAACCTTATATAGACTCGTCCAAGCTAGCAATCTGACAAGAAACAAAACGTAGTTCAATGACTCCTATCCAAAGTGTTGAACATTTGAACTTGCATAATGGCATTCCAATTGTTTTTAATACAATATAACTTTCAGCATTTTAAACACAATTCTAATAGGCAATGATATGTCGAGCTGTTTTTTATTAGAAAAGCTGGATCAACCAATCTTGCTTGTTGAAAAAGAGAAGATATGCGAAATCAAGCCCTTTCAAAATGGTGATATATCTTAGATAAACCTGAATATATCAAATCATTAAGTCAAACCATTACGCTAAATAAAGCGACTTTGATGGAAAGCACATATTCATTAAGGTTAATCATGGGTCAAACACTAATCCATTAAGAGCTAATTATTAACAAATTACGCATCAATTGGTTTCCATATTTTCTCTGGGTGGAGTATTTGAGCTTTCCATACGTCAGATAATTCACAGTTAGATATTCTGAGGCTAATAAGTGAAATTGGGCAGATACCCGCTGCAGAATTGTTCGTGGCATTACATTTTCAAACTATGGATTGGCTAAATTCAGTGAACCAACAAGGATAAGACTTAAGCTGAGTTGAACTGGAAAAATATAATGGCATAAAACTTCAAGAAGTGAATAAGATCTTTGATATTCTTCGGGAAATAAAACAATCAACATGAGTAAATCATACATTTTGGGCGGGTTGTGCATTAGCACATCATTCGGATGAGCCCCCATAGCTTATGACTTAATAATGCTAATAGGCTTGATTTCTGGTTTCACTTATTGACCAGACAGTCTACCTGGCGTAAAGTTTTCTTTAACATTTTCATTACTTTTATATTTTGATATAGCTCGTGTACATGATGTGTATTTGCTGAATGGTATTGAATTGTGTTAGTATTGTATACCATTACATTGCACTGCATTATATTGTATAATTGTACATAATAGATTGGTATTGTATCGTCTTGCATTGATTTGTATTATTACATCACAAGTATAACGTTTTTCATAATTGACCTTTTGAAAACAAGTTGGTAGTCCCTGTGACTGAATGCAGTTTGTTGTATGTTTTTATTTGGACAAATATCATTAATTTTGAGGTATTTAAAAGAGGTACTTTTAAAGCAAATTTGATGAAGCACACATGATATGATAAGTCCTTTTGTAAAGTAAATTGTAATGTTCAAAGGTACTTAGCAGAAAGAGACAAAACAGTAATTAAAAAACATGCTGAATTTTTAAATTATTTTGATATAACATAGTTCTGTTTTGACTTTCAGTCAGTTTCACTAATTTCACATATCATTAACATGGCCGGGGGAATAATTGGCATAGTCAGAATGTCCCCAACCATGATTTAGTAGCTTTTTCAGAGTCTAAAAATGTTTTTTTTTCATTTTTCCATTCATTTCTAGAAATGAATTCCGATTTTAAAAGCTTCTATTATTTGAAGCAATATATTGGATACCTTTTTCTGGACTACTGCTTCGAAAGGAATTCAGGACAAACAGCTTACCTATTTTGGATTCATTCTCATCAATTGTATAATTGCAAATAATTTACCAATCACGTAATGGCTACCAAGGTCAAGATCGTGTGAGAATTTGAAACACCAAATACGATCGATCGTATAAGAATTTGTAACATCAGATACGATCGACCCTTCCGAAGCTTAGTGTATGAATTAACCCTTGGGAATCGTTTTGAATAGGCATGATTATTTTAAAATTGATCTCGTTTATGCCCTTTCAGTGTAATTATTCCAGTTGTATAACAATTATTTGGAAACCTATATCATTATATATAAGTCGCATCAGAATATACAATAACTACGTGTTTTGTGCAAACAATGAACGATAGTACTATCTACATGCATGGTACAAGGTGTCAGAATATACAATATCTGCATGTATCGGGTCAGAATGTACAATATCTACGTATACGGTGTCATAACTAAGAATTAACATGATCATCCCAAAAGATTGCGCAAGATTACCATTAAGTCCTGACTATTTAATAAAGGAAAAAACCACCTGTTCCTTTTATTTCAGTCAAAAAATGAAAAAATACCATTGTAAAATGTACTTTTAGAAATGATTTGCTTTATTTCAAATAGACAATTTGTAAATTGTACAACTACATTTACTTTATATCCGTACATCAGTATTAATATTTAAGCTTTTGCTGCCAATATAAGCTAAACAATCTATCAAAAATTTAATTTGTCGAGTATAGAAATTTCTATACGAGAAAAATGGCTGAATGTACAGACATTTCTATATCAGACTTAAAATGTCCCTATAGAAATTTCTATAAGAAACAAGCTGCCCATTCGTATAGAAATTTCTATACTAGAGAAACGGATGCATGTGAAGAAAATATATTATGTCCGATAACTGTGCATGTTCGTATAGAAATTTCTATACGCGGCAAGCACTGTATAAATATTTCTACAGCAAACCCGATAACTACCCGCATAGAAATTTCTATACAGACAGTATAGAAATTTCTATAGCTTATCCGATAACTGTCTGTATAGAAATTTCTATACGAGGCAAGTCAACAATGTATATAGAGATATCTATATTGGGGATATGTCTGCCTGTATGGAAATTTCTATAGCATACTCGATAACTGTCCGTATAGAAATTTCTATACGAGGCAGGTTTACAATGTATGTAGAGATACATGTATCTATATTGGGGATATGTCTGCCTGTATAGAAATTTCTATAGGATACTTGATAACTGTCCGTATAGAAATTTCTATATGAAGCAAGGTTACATAGAAATACAAATTACATACAAACAAATTACATAGAAATATATTTACAAGAGAAATGGCTACCTGTATATGGATTTCTATAGAAGACTTGGTGACAAGACAGCCACGGGTAATAATAATGCCTTGGTCACATTTGCCCCGAATTTTACTACGGCGCCCGGCCGATTGAGTATTATGTTCAAAATTAAATAAAATTGTAAACAAAATACTCAATTGGCCGGGCGCCGACCGATGGATTGGAGCAAATGTGACCACGGCATAAGAACAAAAATATCTATCCTTACAAGTATAAAAGAGCTCCAATGATTTCTTAATTATAAACATGTACATTAGACAAAATGGCGGTCTGTGTAAATCTGTATGTTGTTACAAATCACAACCATAGTACTATAATTATAGGTTGCCTCTTTCAGAAAAAGAGCAGAAATAGAAACAGGTTTTTACTTTTACAGAAGGACTGTCTTCATAGAAATATCCACATGATACAAGAATGTGATCCGTAAAGAAATGCCTATATTGGTTGAAATACTTGTAGTAACCATGGATATTCTTCATAAGATTATCTTAAAACATTTTTCAATAATGACAATAACAATGGAAACAACGATGCATCTCGCATTCATGCTGCATTTACCTACTGTTACCATTCTTATAGCTTATAATTAATTTCACTATATTATATCCAAAATGAACAATTAATGTCATGTTGATATTTTCAAGAAATAAAAATTGACAAGTTATTTTACACTTTATAACTACTACACTAGATTAACCAAGTCGTTTTTGCCTTAGAATGATCAATGTTCACAATGACCAAATCAGTTATAAATATAACTTCTAACAAATGCAGTATGCGCAGAGTTACATGATTTAAAATTGGTCATTTATATGATCCCACTACGCAAAATAGCGGCCTATCGTCACTTCCAATATCCTGTTAGAAAACTGGTATATTACAACGAGATATGCGCATCATATCACAATGATGTGGAATGTTGCAATATTCTTGCACTGCTTTCAGAGAAATAGACTGATTGATATGCTCTCGAATGTATGCTTTCAATATTGCAAGATAGAGTACATAAATCAGATTTATGTATTGATATAGGAAAATGAAGTAAAAAATTAGATCAATATAAATCTGGAGATTGATAATAAAAAGTATCCAAATGTCCTTTGTTAGATCATATGGTATAAACTGTCCCCAGGGATGAAAATGAAAGCTGTCAGGTCTGCAGCGATTCACTGAAAAATGAGGAAAAAGAATAATTAGAACGAATAGCTTCAGCAAGTGCATGGGTGTGAGGGGCTCCCTTTGCAACTTGTTATAGTATATTGGGAAATGCAATTCTTCATCAATTTAAAAAACATTGGAGTGAATTCAATGATTCTGACCATTATTTTTATAATAACATGTCTGTAACAATTTAAATTGACAATACAGAATTAATATTATGAAATTAATGTTAGCTTTAAAGCTCTTGATAAGTAGTCTTCATAATCATGTTATCAAGTAATATGAAGTTTACCAATTTTCTGCCTCAACTTTGTCTTTTTTCTTTTCCCTTTCACATTTTCCTCAGAACAGGGCGGCCTTTTATTATCTTTTTTCTGAACTTCACCTAAAAAAACATGCAATTTTTTTATTGATTAAATGTTTATTTTGACAACTCACACATTGTATCGAATATATTTGTTTCTTTATGCACTGAATCCTCGACAAAGTTCGTTGAAATGCATTCATTTATTGACTGATGCTATATTTGAAGTTGTTTTAATTTGTACTCATCACGTGACAAATCCAATTGAAAGAGAATTTTTTTTACTTTTATTGATACTGTTGGTCTGCTTTGCAACTGTTTTGCTTTGTCCCACTCTTCCAAGAGATTGCTTCTTTCTTTTGGCAGGTTTGTCTGGAAGCATGATTGCAACCATGATTATGCAATTCAAATTATTTAATTAATATGCAAAACAAAAACAAACCCTTGCACATTGAAATATCATGCCAAGTTCTCATTTTGATTAACCTTCAAATGGTTAGGACGATATCTATACAGCCACAAGGACCCTAATCCCTTATGAGTATAAGTGTCTATATTGTAAGAACGTGCATTTTTTTATTCATAATGGATCGATGTGCACCTGGTGTTTCATATATGTGCAACCCCTCTAAACGCTTACATGTAACATTGCCAGCATGATACATACAATTTCTTATGAAAAGTTATATAAGAAAAAACACAGAAAGATACATGGTATCGAAGTATGTGGGTATGAGGTAATATTTATGGACCCTGTTCAGTAATCTTTTAATTTTGTCCGTTTCCCATACAAGTGATAACGCTTAAAGGTTTGAACTCTGCCATGGTGACAACTGTTACCCACAAACGTTGATACATTGTCTTATTTAACAAATGATAACCGGATAGACGTGGCGATGCTACACACATGGTTTCAGAGGGGCTACTAAAATACCCTGTATTAATGAGAATACTCAAACTGCTGGGATTAATCATTTTTGTTAATACGCTGTCTAAGCAAAATAACAAGTTCTTAGCAAATGATTAAGTATCAAAGTATTACATCTGTTACTCGGGATCTGAAATTTGGTAAGGTAAATTTAGAACAGATTTGAATACATAAGAGGAATCAATCTTTCGAAATATTTGATTTTAACATTTTCAAATGAAAACAAATATGAATTATTCTTTCTTTAAAGTTACGTGATGCAGTTATACCTCCTACGTGATAGGTTACAATCACGTGTTATAGAGAATCACAAAATACTTTTGAAATAGATGATGTATTGATTTAATATACCTGTTCCTTGTGGTTTGTCTGCCTTTCTTTTAGCAGCTTTTTTAGCAGTCTTTTTACCCACCACAATCTAAAAAGAAAGTCCATGGTATAAATCAGATGACAATAAACGGGTTCCAACAATCATTACATCATGTAACCTAGTATGGAAAGATTTGACTTTAAGGAAGATGTGTTGAATGAGATGAAATAAGAAATGTTTTATGGCAGAAAAAGTTTAAACCATGTTCTCATTATGTCAGATATTATTCTGTCGGCAGACAAAATAATCATCAAAATTATCATATTCAAATTTACATTACACAGGTATACAAATGAAGGTTATTAAATGGGAGGTTTAGGATACAAGGTTACCCCGGTATAAATTGAGTAGGAGAATACAATATATTTACCCTCTGGATCGAGGGTAGATTTATTTATTTTCCCAGACATATCAAAAACCGAGCTCTAAGTAACTGATTTTTCCGTATATGTACATTTATTTCATACTTGAACGTGTTATAAATACATAAAGCAGCTTTGTAAACACTTATATTTTCATCAGCGGGTAGATATAGCTATACGTCCCCCTTTGAGCGGGCATATATATTTCATCTGCCCGCTGACGTCAAAATCGCCGTTCGCATATTGCTTCATTTTTGTAACATTCGCATAATGAATGTAAACAATAATGGAGAAATGCAGACAATCGCGATCTGCTTGATGGTTTATAGAAGAGAATGGGCGTACTTATCCCTGTTAAACAAAGATTTGAGAAAATTAACTTGGATGGATATCTGACCCGGCCACTGCCAAGAAAACAAAACTGGACATGGCTATTCTAAAATAATCTTTACGGTTGGATGGACATTTTCTGAACTCCGGCCAATTTAACAACGTGGCCAATATTGGTATGAAATAAACAGATCATCCTATAGTCGGTTCATGATATCGGGATAATCCCAATAGCCTGAATCTCATATACAGTACATTTGTTAATCTCTATATACATGTACATTATATTTCTGCGTGTTATTCACATACGTACATTAAACAGTACTCCTGAATATAGTTAAAAACAACCTTTGTAATCACACCACTCACCGATGGTTGTTCTTGCTCCATTTCCAACATTCTGGCAATTTCGATGGGAATGGCTGAATCTATGTTGGTATCCTCCTCAGCTGACAGTTTTGGTAACCCATCAAGCATCCACTGTTTTTTGTTTCTCAGTAGATATTGGTTCACCAATTCATCTGATGCGAGAAGGGCTCGTACATGCTTAATATACTTCTGCCACCAGATATATTGCCTGCCGTCCCTTTGGTCACTGTATAGTGGTCGTAAAAATCTTTGGTTGCGTTCGATTCCATAAATATTCAATTTCTCGAAATTTGGTGTCTGTATGTCCGGTTCTCCCTGTGGAAGCGTTTTTAAAATTGAGGGTGCCTCAACCCATGGTTGAGTATGGAGCCCCTTATAAAGTAATTTCACGCCATTTGAAGTCTTAAAAAACTTAAAATGCAATGGTTTGGTGTGATGTTTTATTTCATCGAGGTGTGGTTCTATCCACTTACGGAAATCATAGACGACGTTTATTCTTTGCCCGTTCTTCAATAGCGAAAGAAGATCATCCATCGTCTCTGCCTCTTGCTGTCTGAGACCATCAGCAATCTTATGGAAATATGAGTCGATGTCCTCATGGGTGTGACCCACAATCAAAAATGATAGTTCAATCTACAAAGAAACCATGTGTTCACTGTTAAGAACATTACTTACGTAAGAGACAGGTAAGTGTGTACGAGCAACTGTTAGTTGTTGTTCTTTGAACGTGTTGTAATGGCGAGATAGATGTTGAGTAAAGATATCGATATTAGCATGTGTAATTTTCAAAACAATGACAATGAAAAAGAATTACGTGAAAATGAGTCACGTTTTTATCTACTGTTCAGGGATTGGAATTATTATTTCAACGAAACTCTAATATGCTGTAATTCAATAGATGCAGATGCAGAACATGCAATAAAATAAAAACTAAAAGCATGCAGTTGCAGTGACATAATTTTTGAGCGAGTTCTCAAATGCATAGTTTTACTGATTATCATCGGGGGAAATAGACATCTTGATATTAAAGCTCTATGAAGCTGAGGATGGAAAATGAATGGAAATGAAATCTTTGGTAATCATTAGTTCGTTATTGAGTTAATTACCTCTTTAAAAACGCCATTCCTAATAAGGAGTTCACAGAAACCAAGCATAAAGCGATTTTTGTTTTCCCTCCAACAGTTGTCAGCTTGGAGATAAAGGGTTGGTGGCAGTTTGTTACCCTAAAAATGAACAAAAATTCAATAACATAAAACGCTACTATATTAATCAGGAGGCCGTTTCTCGAAACTTTCGTTATTAACGAATAGTCATTTTAATTGTACAAAAATATTTTTTCCATTTCTCGAAAGTTAACGATTTGCGATGACGTCATGATTTCTAACGATTTATTTGTTATCCATGACTGATTTAACGAGAGGGTTAGGGGTCTCGTAATATAACGATGTTGTATCTTAACATATTATAAACCATTAAAACACATTTTTATATGCTGATTAAATAATATAATACTATCTTTATATAATATAGTTTCAGTTTTAAGTTTAAAATAGTTTTATTTTTGTGTCACTGATATTACGATATACAATGTAAAATACATAATATGCTTAACGAGCACGACAACGAGGTGGTTCGAGAAACGGAATTTGCACATTTCGTAATCAACTCGTTAATTTCACGATTCGCTATTAACGATTTGTTAATAACGAAAAGTTTCGAGAAACGGCCTCCTGTCACGCCATCGTTATTTATAGTCTAGCTTGATGCCCTGTGCCACTAGACATTGATTTGATAAAAAGATAAGAAAAAGGCCACAGTCTTGAAGCAAGACCGAGTAGTTTATAAGAAAACATGTTTTCATTTCATTAATTGGTTCGGAAAACCTACATACCATTTTCGCAGCGATGGTCTGCAACACAAGGAGAATAACGTTGACTGATAGGTTGGAATCATGCGGGTATTCACAGGTGTCAATGAATGTCTTGAACAACCTATGCCCGTGAGATATTACACCAGTGATATGCGTCTTAAGCAGGTCTCCCTGTCCAACGGATTTAGCTTTAGAGCCTATAAGATGTGGAAGTGAAGTTTTGCCTGAAAAATATAAACAAATCATGCGAATGCTAAATTCAGAGATATATCTTAATTGGAATCTGTTATTTGTATTACGACCCATTGTTACTTATATGCATCGGACAATAACAAATACCGTTACACCTGTATGTTTGTTTAGGCGTCGATGACGCAAAGCAATATAGAGTATATTGCCCAGAAATGTATACTATTTTTAAACGTTAAAAATTCTTTTTAGCTTTCCGACAAGAATTTTAAATACGCGATACTTCCAACGAAAATGTTAGTTCTCGACTATAAGAAAAACTTGGACATTAGCATATACGAATGCAGCGGTAGATAATGAAAAACACCTTCAATTAATTTACCTTGATCCATGCCGTCAAAAATAATAGATAGGTACTGTGTCGGTTCATTCCTCGATAGTTCCCGTTTGTTATAATAATATTGCCTCTCCATCCTGTAAAATAAATATAAATCCTTAAAAGGATCAAAGCTTTTCTATGATCCCAGTTTTGTAATGTATATTTGGGCCTCGCCACAGGAAAACCAGTCTCATCAAAAAATTGAAATTGTGCTACAGAGCCAAAAATGTGCCAAAGATTAAGATGAAAACGTGCTAAACTCAAGTCCGTCATTTCTGTATCTGTAATGAAAAATTGTCAACACATAAGCCATGGCTCATTTGAAAGGTTTCGTTGTGCTTTTTAAGATAAACAAAAAACAAAGCATTGAAAAAATCTGTGATAAGACCCCTTTTCCTGTGGCCTGGATCATTAAGATTTATATAAAATATCATAATAATTATATCTTATCGTATTAAATATCATAGTTTTATATTAAATCGTGTTGTTAAAACATAGATTAACGCTGTGGAGCATATGGATTTGGCCCATGGTATTAAGAAAATTAAGAATATGCGTTTACAATAGTTGAGTTTAATATTTAAGTACTAATAACTACAAACACCAAAATTGTCTGTGCTCGTTACAATGAGATAACAAAGCTTGTTTATGTTTATGGTTAAAAGCGTGGGGTGGTGGAGAATGAGTGGTTTTCGAACAATAAAATACATAAAATCATCCCATGTACACAGTGTACAGAAAGTCGGGTAATCAGAGATTAATGTATTAGTTCTTTCGAATGAATTAAGTACGTAAAAAGTCCTATACATCAATGTAACTAAGGTTATCATTATCAGAGATTGTTATGTGTGAAACGCATACGCTTAGACCAGTAATTTTTCCTTCAGTCATATGAAATACATTAATGGATCAAGTGTTATAAAGGGTGTTTACTTCCTTTCTATTAATCAACTGACTATTTTATAATTTGTTTCCTTCGAATACTTTATTCTATTATCAAGAGAACTTGTGAGAGTATGTTCATCTTTTAGAAGTTGGGCCTGAACTTACTCAAACAGAAGGCGTGTGGTATGTCATGGTCGGTGACCATGACTGACCACTTACATAAATATTTCGCCTTGGGTCATGAAATCTTAATTGGAAGATGGTATCTTTTAATTCAAAAATAACATGAAGTTTAACAAAACCACACAAGATGTACGAAACGTGTATATGTTCTTCAAATTCAAATGTTGTTACATATGACCATGGGTCGGACTTTAACCATGCACTAGCGGAATAAGCCTGTGTCTTTGGCCGATACTGATCACCCCGCTGTCAGATAAGAAATTACGTCATCATTTATTGCGCAGCTCTATAATACGTCCATAAGTGTGATATTCTTAAAGAGAGAATCAGAGATAGCAAGCAGGCCCAACATAAAATATTTTGGAATATTTCTGGCATATGTCATTCCTTGTCATATCTATTTTCTAAAAATCCTAAAAGTGTACACTTCACTTCACTTAAACAAAGGTTTTTAACAATGATGAATTATTTTTCTTTATTTGGGAGCATTTAAACTTTTTTCACCCATTTTTGCACTTTGAATCCTTGATAACTTCATCAATTTATAACATATATCGTGAATCTTTTGGGAGATATTGATTTGAGGTTGTAAAGAATAGATTGGTATATCAATCGTACACGTTGCTTGTAATTTTGTCACCCTCACAGATCTGATTTTGCCATACACAGACGACGATTTATACATTTAAAAAACAAGCCGAATTCGAACGTTGGTAGATTATAAGGATTTTGCCAACCGGGGACGTATGGTGTACATGTAGCCCCTATTGATAAATAACCAGAGACCTCCAAAATATGAAACCTTTAGTCCCATAGCGGCAGGGTATAAATGAAGATAAGATAAACAGATTGTCCAGAATGATGCTAAATGGTCTTATCATAGGCAGTGACTAATCAATGTAAGTATAACGAAATGCTGTGTTCGAAACCAACCACAAAATGAATATAACAGATATTTGCGTACCAACTGTAAAGTGACACCTTAATAAATACAAGGACCGCTGGATACGAACCAATGTTTTGAAAGTTGTCAACATGCTTACAACATCAGTTAACTACAGGGTGTTCAAAAAACGCAACCGCAATAAAACCAAATAACTTTCTAACCATAGGGTTTTGGCACCTCAAATTTAGCAGAACTTATCTTCATTCAATATGTGGCAACTCTGTAAGGTTTCATTAAAATCACTCCAGGCACTTTACATTTATGGTCATTTAAAGCACATGCTCTAAATGTTGGCCGACACTTTGCAGACACAGCTGTACTCCCCTAGAAAAGTTTTGTATCACCAAATGGCTCACACTCTTCTTGTTATTTCTTTTTTTGGGATCACCAATACTTGTAGGATCATACTGGGTAATATTATCCCTCAAAAACCCCCACAGATGAAAGTCCTGGGGGTTTATGTCAGAACAGTGTGGGGTCCATTCAATTGCCAGCCTGCGACAAACGATCATATCGTTAACGTGTCGCCTCAGCCACCCCAGGGTCGGATGAGAGCAATAAGGTGTGGCTCTGTCTTGCTGGAACCACTGTTCATCACAAACAATGCATTTCCTCCATCCCAGGTCTGTGTAAAACTTTTTAAGAACTGTTTTGTACCGCTCAGTGATGATGGTGAGGGCACTTTCATTATTGTCCTCAAACCAGTAGTGCCAAATGATGGCTTAAAGCACCTAAGATTGTGTAATTTTCGCTTGAAGATTGATGGAACTTAATTAAATTGTTGCCCTTGCTGTTTTCTTTCTTTGAAATTGTCGGTAGCCAGATGATCTTTGAATGGTCATATAACCAATTTGCCTTTACTCAGTCTGTACTTGACTTTTGATAGAATAAATTGAAATATGACCAGGAGCAGATTTCAATACCTGGCTGAGCAGTGATTTATTATATTGTGCATCAAAAAAGCACAACGAAAATTAAAACAACAATTTCATAATTTGTGTCACCTCTAACTTTTGACTAAATCATCTGTTTTCATACATAGCTCTTTTGAAAATAGTATGCAGCCGACTTTGATTGTAACAAGAATTAGCAAAAAATAAAAAGTGTACAATTTATTTTTTTATTTTAGCAAACTAATTACAATAGATTATGTCAAATTCAGTCATTGGAAAGTTTGATCCATTCAATTGGTAAGTGTCACGCTTATTGGACTTCAATGGGAGAATCTGGTGAATTTTAGTGTTCAATGATGCAACCATTTGGTGCAAAAACTTATTTTTATGATAGAGTGTTTAGAAAAAGGCGCAGCTAACTGATCTCGTAATATCACAAAATATATGCCCCAGTATTGACATTCGTTTCCAAGCGGAGGATGAGGTGCCCCAATTCTCAATATCCTTATATTACAATATAACAACATTTTAAGCAAACGTTATTGCTTCTAAATTACATAAATGAAATACGCTGATGATGAGTGAAATACAATAGTTTTCCTAAAATAAGGTGTGCACTTTGGGGGTTTTATAAAAAATATAAAATATACATGAAAAGAAACGACACGAGCCAAATTGAAATAATTTTTTGGCTGGACGCTAGATCTGGTTCTCTCTTTAAACATACCTTCAAATAAATAAATTATTTGATAATCAACCATTCTCAACGAAATCAAAGGGTATAGAACAACTTTCCATCTCCAGCCTCAGAGATAAAATCGGTTACCCGACCAATTCTGAATGAATCGGTATTAGAATTGGCCGAATCGAAAGCATCACATGACAACGCATCTATTGGGCATACAATACTTAACATTATGGCTCTTATACCAAAGTTGTATATCCCATGGTATTACACTCCCTCCATAAGTTTGGCAACCTTAGCACCCCCATTGAATTACGTGTTAACGTCTCTCTATATTTGAATTTTTATTTTCTTAACCTGCGATGAAAATACTTATAATATTAATGGAAACGTAATTTTATTTTATTCCCAAGATCTCCAAATCTTACCTCAATTTTACCTCAAATACAATGGGTCAGAAATTGATCATTTGTATGAATTTTTGGATATAAAGCCAATATTGGAAATAAAGTCAAGTTATGTTTTCCCCAATATTATAAGTATTTCTATCGCAGGTTAAGTAAATAAAAATTCAAATATAAAGAGACTTGAACACGTAGTTCAGTTAGGGAGCTATGGTTGCCAAACTTATGGATGGCAGTGTACATGTATCTCAAATGGGAAGTGACCTCAAGTTGACATCTCAATATTTGCCTGCTACTATCAATTTCGTGAGGTCTTCAAAATTAAAGACACAAAGAAATGTCTTTGGGTAGCACACTTGTTACTCGATACAAATAAATGACCACACTTATCGCCACTGATGACAAGAAATGGCTTCAAAGGTTTGTGACGAATTGTATCTTGCAGCTGTTGTTATTAGAAAGATATACGTGATGATGTCGTTTTTGCCAAAACTGGATTCGCTATAAAGCTTGCTTAAAATGAATCTGTCGTTTGCATTGAACAATTTTCGAATAAAAAATAAATTTAAATTAAGGAACAAAGTTACCAGAGTTTCCGTTAGAGGACTTATTCACCCGAACTTACAAGGCAGGTTGAATGCAATTTTTAAAACATACTGAACATGATGCAACAATCATGTATGTCATTGCTAAAAAGTGGTACTACTTACATTTGCCTATTGTTATGCTCGTTGAGTGACTGTTTAATCAGTCTTCTTCGTTCCGGGTTCAGCGTTCTCTCAAGGCGTCTGTTTAGACTCACACATTTATCACATTTAGTGAAACAGTTTGTCTGAAATAAAAAACAACTTTTACTTGATATATATTCATTGATGATTTCGCCTTATATTATAGATCATATTATCAGATATATTATCAGATCATATTATAGTGAAGAGGCTTATCTCACCATGGTAAAAAGGCCAAATATCAAATGTTTAATAAAGAAGCCGTCATTTTCCAAAGTACCTGTCCACTAGTGTTTTGAGAAAGTGACCATGCTTTTGGGTGTTTGTGTATCATCAACTATGAATGACATCGCTTGACACTTCCTTACTAGTTTTCACTACTTGCAAAAAGCTGCCAATTTTAAGATCTACAGTACTTACTCCATAATATCATAATACCTTCAATGTGAACTTCAACAGCTATTAAAATGGGAAAATGCCCCCCCCCCCCCCTTTGAATATGCCTGTTTAGGCTCACACAAGGGAAAATTGGGTATGTCGTATAAATTACTCAGTTTTATGTTGCACTAATAACCTGATTATGATGTTTTGATATATATTTTAGCTGCGCATATCTGGTTTGTATAACAAGGTAAATGATGACAAATGTGAATTTGGAGTTTAAGAAAGGTTCTAAGTATTAGTACATTTACATTTATTTGTTTAGATGAATTTATTCACTTTCAATACTTTTCAAAATGATAAGACATCCTTGCTGCAATGTGTTTAATTTAACAAGTAAGTATAGATCAAGTCCTTTGAAGAAGAATTCTACTTGACACAGAGGCGAGCCAAATAGTGAACTTGAATTATCTTGTATAAAGATGCACTTGTGAGTGTTATTTGCATTTAATAGGCTATAATAGAGTAAGCATAATTGAGGACCATAAAATAATGAGTATTTGATAGTCTAAATCAAATAATCTGTTGTGGTATTTTAAAGTTGATGTATTTTCTATTATTATTACGTAACATCTTTTAATTAACGCATTATAATATAGTGTAACTTCTATTGTAGTTTATTATTTAAGTTTAGTTACAATAAACTATTTGACCACATAGAAATAGTTTTGCATTATATTTATCATATTTTGCATCATTGAAAAATAGGCAGTCAAAAGAGAATGTTGGCTAAAAAGTACGTATAGCTGCACTCAATAAAAGTTTGTAATTATACAGAGTTATATTTCGAGAACTGTTAACAATCTTCGTTTGGTGAGTAGATGTATATTTCGGCAAATCATGCCCAATTTTCGACGTTGTGGTCCGAATGCACTTTTCATCGGCGTTATGAATTCTATTTCATTTTTTGGGTTTGGGTACGGATGCAATTTCCATGGAAATGTGGGTGCATTCATAAACATTTCATATTATACATGATACATGCATGGCTATAATTATCCAGCCATAACGGTTGAACAATTAGAGCATAGACGTATGTATTTGATGTTTTAACGATCGAAACTAGTGTCAAATATCGAAGTTTCGATATTGCTGCTGTTAAAATAGGTGTAAAAGAGGGCCGCCCGTGTTGACATTCATTTTCATGTGCTATTTTCAGATAACCATAATTCATTCCACACATCGTCTTCATATTTCGTTTTTGCACAAAAAGTCAAAGTCTACTTCGATTTTTTATTGCAGGTCGGTAATTCTTTATAATGTACGAAAAACTAGAATATTCAGTGATCTACTTTTTAAAATTGCAAAAATACAAAGTACACACTGACTTAAGTCGTAATGGTATAAAAATACATGTAGGGCTTTTTAGTGAAGTTAAATGTTGCATATACCTATGAGGAAATGAAAGACTTTGTTTTTAATTCATAACATGAACTGGTTTCATATTACACTTACCTTTTTAATCTTGAGATGGGGAAACATGTCGGCCCACATACGCATAAAACTTGTTTTGCTGAAAAAGTTTCGAAATTTTTCGACTCTTTCGCTTTTGTATCGAAGGTACAATCCCTCTTTCCTCGTCTTGTAGGGAAGCATAATGTCTTCTGAATCGGGCATACGGTCAGCGTGATAAGTCGCATATTCTTCTAACCAAAATTTAGCATCATCATAGAGTGATGTTTTACTTCTGCGCCTTTGATAACCTGTTGATAAAACTCCGTTTTCGTAATCCTTCACTGATTTATAATAGAATCCTTTGCTTATATAAAAAAGTTGGCAAAATGCTTTTGAACATATTCCCAATCCACTTTCAATCATTAAAAAATATTTGCCATTGCGATGTTTTGCGTCTCTTAATTTCTGAATCAACCATTCGTGTCTCGATTCGAAATCCTTCGTCCATAAAATCTCCCTACATCTACGAGCCATGTCCATGTTCAAATTCAAATGACACTTTGAACTGCAGCATTTCTTCATATACTTAATCTGGAGTAATGAACCGTGTCTTAAGCTTTTTTCCAATATCCTAGAAACCGTTCTTTCACGTTTTGGGGCTAAAATGAACAAAATTTTATACATTTAAAATATTCAGCTGGTGATTGTGTAATTTTGTGTGATTTTTAACTTTAACTGATACATTTTCGCTGTGACTTTGTTTTCTAATTAAACACGCAATCTGACGTCTAATATCATTGAAACTTTACAAAAATACAGATTGAAATATTTAACGAAGAATTGATTTGCATTACATTTAATGTTAGATACAGTGTATAGTATATACTAGATATAAATGCATTAACATTTTAAACACAGTTATGAATGGGGATCGCTAATTAACTGTTAAAATACATTGAACTTTTGAGTTGATCCCTTATATGCTAGCCTCGCATTAGCTCCGATTCATCGGGCTGCTTCAGTCCGATTGAGAAATTTGTTAGAAATCGCATTTCTGAACACAATACTCAATCGGCAGGGCGCCTATGAGAGCGGAATATAACTCACCTGTTGAGAAAGTAGCGATGTTGACCTTCGGGGTAACGCTTCCTAAGTCTTCTGGTAGTAACTCTTTTAAGCTATCTATAGCAGATGTTTCGTCGTCATAATCGCTAAAGCTTTCATTCCATAAGTTGCTTTTCATCAGATTTTTGGATGGTGCAATGGGAGTACTGGTTAATTGTTTGTTTTCGTTATGCCGAGTTTTTGAAGGTGTTTTAACCACTTTTTCGTATTTGTCATCATCGTCGCAAAAAGCAAATACATCTAGTTTTGAATTGTCAGCGCTAGTATCAGTATCATCTTGACAGATAAGTGAAATACCAAGTGGCTGATCATTATTTTCAAGAGATATTCCAAGAGGGTCTTCGTTGTTGTCATCGTTCGCTATATCGAGGGATATTCCAAGTGGATCTTCAGATGTAGTGTTTAAAAGGAAGCTTTCACCCTGAAAATCGAAATTGATTTTTGTTTTATTTTCACTGGTTTCATAATAACTACTATTCCTTGTTAATGTTTGGGCAAAAGAAGATAAGGAAGGAAGAGTAAGTATTGTGTAAACCAGATAGAAAACACAGTACTAGCCATAAGAACACCAACGCCGGAATTTATGATTATTATGCAGTTGCAATTATTTTTGTATTTGGGGGTTTCTTGTTAGAATTGGCACATTAATTCATTACTTACCGCATTGTTGCAAGCACCGGGTGTTTTAGTTGAGTAAGTGTATCCATATATTAATAAAATGAGACAAATATATAGGGTCCATCTATCCATTTTCAACACTTTCTATGTCGACTTCTGATTCGTTTTCGAATTTCCAAAGTGTCCAAACTCTAGATTATTCCGTGTATTCGTCCTTCATTAACTTATTTAGTTGGCATATAACGTCAGTTACAGGTAAACAAAAGATTCACTTGCGCACGATGTGTGGACACAATTATTTTAGTTTCTGGGTGACTTGTTGGCTCTTACCCCGAGGCTATGGAATGTCATGCATTTCACGACTGGTATGCCTTATCCAATTGGTTAACTTGATACGTGTATAGTATTTTACAATCTGCAATACAGTAAAACCTGATTAATCTGAACGCCATCGGAACGAGTTAAAGGTGTCGGATTAGACAGGATTTCGCATCTTGAGATTCTGGATTTGGAAGGCCAGTTGTGATTTAGACTATTGGATTTTCTCTTTGGAAATATTGACACAAAAATAAACAAAAGCTAAATTAAAACCATTTGAGCAATGTTATGCAAAACATGTGAACTATTTTTGAAACAGTTTAGGTAAGACAAGCACATGTTTATATGAGTCACATGAGTGTTCAGTGTTCAAGTTAGGAGATGTTTGAATAAGATAGGTTTCATTGAAATGAAAGTAAATGGTTAAGCAACGGGGACCAGAGAAGTGCTCGGAATATCCAGGTGTTCGAATTAACAGGTTGTACTGTGTCCCCTCTTTACTTTTGAAATATTGTTTTGAGATGCTAGATATAGTAACCTATCGTTTCAGTTTACAAAAAATATCAACCTCTCAAAAAGTAATTATGTGTCCGGAATTTCTATGCTAAAATGTTCGATTCTAAAACCAGATGATCAAAATCAAAATCAAGGTCTCATAAATATAGCAAAGCTGTGTGTTACGTTTGTAAGGGTTGAACGGTTGTGTGACTATCTTCTGGCCTTAGCGTCATAGTTTATAGCATCAACGTTTTTACAATCTGATATACTTATACACGCATGCAGACAATTGCAATCGCTTGCAATTTCAACATGGCTTCGCTTCTGAATGATTGGCATATGATTGAAAGCGGTGGTAAAATATACCTTCAAAAAGAGTTAGAGACGGAACTCTATGAGATAAGGGGTGTTTACCAAGCAAAATTACAAAAGCAGGGCGAATATATAAAGGTTAGTAATTTCTATTAGAATTGTGCAAATCGGGTTGACTTTGGAGCAATTCATGGGGAGTAAGGCCTCCATCCCTCTTTTCTTCTAGGCTATTTGTTAACCTGTAAACATAGAGAATATAAGAGAGGGGTGACTTTCTCCCCGTGGTTCAATGAGAAGGAGTTCGCATAAAACTTTAGACCATGTAAATATTTATATTCTAGAAATCGGGTGATGACAATTGTGTCCATAAGACCTTATCATATTCTTCCAGTATCTGCAATTTTTGAGGGGAACTATATGTTGACCAAAGTATAATGAAATATGGCTTTTTTGCATACATCTGTAATTTTATAACCATTTACAATAGGTATGATTTTTGTGTTTTGGAAAATAATCTCTCCGTATGCACAAATGTAAAGGTGCACACTTGTTTTCAACATATATTTCAATTACAGATGCTTATTTGGGACCATGTCCTCGAGAAAGCAGCAGACTCAACCGTGCATCTGCGGTCCTTACAAACCGGAAAGAACGATTTTAGCAAAAGGTTTCTAGAGGCGGCAACTAGAGTGTCAAGAACGTTGTTCTGCAATCTTTGGGAGGAAACCGGTCGGAAATGTGAGTGTAAATACAAGTAAAGTATAAACTATGTTGCAGTGGCTCGTTATTTTGCTATTCCAACTATGTTTGAACACAACTTAAATATTGCTTGTTAAAGTTTATAAGATCGATATGGCGTTCCAATTTAAATGGCGTTCTGGATTTGATGTGTCATGAAACAGTATATTGCTTTTTCAGGTTTGCCCGATCCATTATCACAACAACAGCTAAGTTGCTTTGTAGACGATGCTGATACATGTAACTTGGATTTGGTGAGTATAAGATAATTGTTCTTTTTGTTAAAGTAGGTTCTCTGGCAAGTAGCGACACAGCAAAAACCAAAACAATATTTTGAATTTTTTGAAAAGTAGGCATTACCTCGATTCACCAAATATGGGAATATAATGTTTACAAGGAATAATAAGTATGAACTTTTATTGAGGTTTGATTCAAACTGTGGAGCTTAAGAATGTGACCTTAAATTATATATTTCATATCTTGTCTTGAAAGTAAGCAACTCATATTAACTTCATATTTGCTGACATTGACTGTTCAGTATACGGAAATTATTAGCATTCGGAAGGACGCTTTTAGAAACTATAAACCACTTTGCATTTGATTACACGTGGTCCGGAAACCTAGAACAACCTTTGATTCGATATTTTAACTTCGATTAAAGTTGAAAGATACTATGCGGTTTGAAATAAACATAGTAATACTATTATGTAACCAGTGTCAGCAAAGTGTAAAACTACAATGGATGGGTAAAATAATATCTCAATACAAATGTTGACTCAATAGTGCTTTATCAGAGTGATATATCAGGTAACCCTTTTGATACAATATAAAACATGGTTCTTAGGTATTTGAGAGATCTTATTTATAAGAGGGTTGTCCCAAAAGTAATGCAGTATTTGCTCTAACTTTATCAATACTTGATATTTTTCCATGAAATTTTCAGTGAATGATCTTCTCATCTACATGTATATTTATTTATTTATTTACCTGTATTTAAACAGAGTGGTTTTACAAACATATTTACATTACACAATTAAATAAAAAAGCTTCCATTTTAAATGGATAAATACTGTTTATGTTTTATAGGACATTGGTTCTTTCAAGAGTGTCTTTATAATGTAATAATCAACTGTCCAACGTATTCTTTCAGAATGTTTGATCTAACAATAGTCATTTTATGCACTATACATGCAATACTTATCATATCATCGTCATCAATTTCACACTCGGGATATGCAAATATCTTGTCTAGTTCTTTAAAAGCACCGTATTTTCTTGTAATTAAACCTATTTGGTTACGATGTTCTTGCCATTTTGGACATCTCATGATAAAGTGATCAATTGTTTCTATTTCGAACCTGTTACAGACAACACAAATACTATTTACACCTGAATTTTTTACGCGTAGATCGTGACAATCAGTGGCTAGCCTCATCATTGTTTTACACTGCGGGGTATATTGTGTTTTTTTCCTTGCCAAGATCCACCAGACGCAGGGTTTCATAGATCCAAGGGATCTGTAGTGTAGTTAAATGTAACTTTGGTCAAATCGCGATCAAAACATTCGGACAAAATGGTCAAACTTACTCGATCGCTTAAACCACACAGAGTGTAACTGATTAACATATTCCACGCTTTAACTTTATGAAATACGTGGGGTGATCAACAAATAACGGAAGTATACCCCTCATCTCAGAAAATACATTATAATCGTCCCGTTATATCCCTAATGATGATATTCATGAATTGAACAGGCGCCGTCACATTTAAAACAATTGAAAATTATGATATGATATGGCTAAAATAGAGGACCACCTCTTAGGTATGATACATACGAACACCAGACTTGTAATTCGACAAGGCTTAACAACCCCAAGTAATGGCCATAAATCAGCAACCATATAGCACAAGTACCAGACTAATTAAAACCTGCTGCTGTTATCAGTGTAGCCCTGGGTTTGCTTGCGATAACTATATCATTAACACTATCATTCAGTGGCAATTCATTAATATCAATTAAAAATTAGCTCCAAATGTGTTTATTTTCTAACTTTATAATAAACCCGGGATAATAAACAATTATTTTTGTCAACTTGACAACAAACAACTGGTCAATCCTTCTTATTTTATTATATTGTGTAATTTATTATGTTCGTACCAGGTATTGAGGATATGTATACCTAAATACCAACAGTCAATCATGCTCGCGAGAATGGTTCTATTTCTGTTCTATTCAACGGTTTGAACGGTTTCCAAACTCTGTACTGACTATGCAATTTTGACTCACATCTATAATAGTTTGTTTGTTGTGATGTTTAACCCAACTTCAACTTACTAAAAACTTACTAAACCCAAATTAAATAATCACAAGGCTGACTGGAATTTATGCATCAAACTCACATTTTAACAGTTATCAAAATGTTAAGGTTTGAAACACTTGTGCGTCTGATGGTCAATGTATTTTTCTATCTGATTTTTGTCATTGATTTTTCTGATCAGATCATTTTGATGAGAAATGAAAGTTTCATTAATATAAAAATTAAAAACCAACTTATTGAAATACATGTAAATGAAAAATAAAAAATATTGGTTATATTTTAATATATAAAACATTGTTTATATACATTATACAGAGGCGAAGTCAACATGCAATCAGGGGTGGCATTTTAGAATATCCCGACAACTAGTGGGCAGAGCGATTTTATACATTTAAAGCTTTAATATTCCTCAAATTTATGCTATTCTTTGTTTCGTATGTGGTGGCTACTCCTATTTATTTAATTATAATTTTGTCACTAGTGGCTACTCATATATTTATTTAACCCTCAAACGGTTTCTGGGGTTTGAACATTCTTTGCAAAATCAGAAATACTTATTTAATCTACATAAAATTCCACCTAATTCTCAATGTATTCACTTCCTTTCAGATAAAACAAACCAGATGTAAATCGCATGATAACTTTTTGTAGTACAAAGAACATCACTATCACAAAAATTATATTCAAATAATATACTGTTATATATAAATGCTGTCAAGTGCTAAAAAATGCCCCCGTTCCTGTGTGATTAGGTTTACTCATATTTTCTTGCATCAAATAAATATAGTACATATCGTTGTGAATTTTGAAATTTAATATCATATAAAGGAGCCTGGGCTCAATGACCTACTTGGATAGATCTCAGTGAGAAGGGTCTCATTTCTCATATACCTGAAAGGGATTATATTTTTAATTGCTCCCCTCACTCTGTACTTTCACTGACTTCGTAATTTATTGTTTTACTAATTCAATAACCTTGAATGACAATTATTGACCCAACGAGCAGTATACCTGGAATATCTTTTTAATTATTTTCCTCGCTCTGTCCTTTTACTGACTTTGTAATTTATTGTTTTACTCATTCTAAGTCCCTGACATAGAATGAGTAACCTCATAGAATGTTAACCTCATTGAGCCGCATGAGGAAAGATCAGCTTTTGTTATGAAGATGATTAATTGTTTAATATTTTATTTGACTCACTAGATCCTACTGTAATTGTAGTCACTTTTCAGCCTAGGTTTTGTGGATGCAAGATGTATTATTTTTGCAACTATTTTTGGATTAAACTTCGAAATTATGCTATTTTTGAATTGGAAGATACCATCTCGCAATTACGATTTCATGATTCAAGGCGAAATATTTATGGAAGTGGTCAGTCATGGTCACCGACCATGACATACCACACGCCTTCTGTTTGAGTCAGTTTACGCCCAACTTACTAAAAGATGAACATACTCTCACAAGTTCTCTTGATAGTAAAATAAAGTATATGAATAAAACAAAATATAAAATAGTCAGTTGGTTAATATAAAGGATGTAAGACCTTTTATAACATTATTAATAAAACTATGAGTAATGAGTATTAAGTAAAAGACTTTATCATTCTTTACAAAATTAGATTTAATAATGCATTGGACCGATGGTGTTTGGCATTGCTGAATTTTTCAGAGGTGATCAGGTTCATTATGCATGGACATGTTTTAAGTATTTGGGAGATAATATCTGTCGGTCCCCGTACATTGCGAGACATAAATACATGTCAAGGAGTTAAAAATATGTATGGTTACAAGTAAATTATAAACTATCGCATGTATCGTTAAAAGTGATATGACTGAATTTTGATAATATCGCTAGGCCTATAGTATCAACGATAGTCATACATCTAAGTTTAATTTTATCATTGGCTTCACTCTTGCACATTAGTTAAGCCATCGAGACGACATTAAGGCCAATCACAAATCGAAACATCAAATAAACTTCAAATGTCCACTGTGATGACACTTTCAGACCTATTGCGGGAACAAGAGTAAATTATGTTTTAAAAACCAGTAACGCGATCAATGCCAATTCAGAATTAACTTGTGGACCAGAGTGGATCAGTTACTATGAATAATTGCAATAAGTAGAGCTATTAGTGTAATATACACTGATCACATTTCAATACGATTTAAAGATTTTTAAGATAAGAAGACTACCCTGAAAATAGGGACATACAGGTATTTTATTTATATACGTTTCGTATTAACTTAGTCTTGCTACAAGACGTTGGATCCCCGCTTATATATTTCACATAGGGAATGTGTCATTGGTCGCTCGCTTGTTTTGCGATCGTCTATTTGTACTTTTTTTACTCTTATTCCAGACATCTCCAGTCTCAAAAGATAGGCAAAGTCAACGTTCGATCAACCCCGTAGGGGCCAGTGGAGAAACAGATCTTGCGGTCAAGGCGCAACTTATTGGTATGCTAATAGTTTCAATCATTTTATTTGATGTTAGCAACGCATATAATGATTAATCAACTCATCGAAATACGTATACACTTTACAAATACACATTGGTATTCCTAAATGATTTTAAGATAATCAGAGAGAACACTTTTTGAAAAGAACGATAACATTATCATTACTGTATATTTGTACTGAGTCAGATTTTGAAGTTTTATCTCCTTGAAATTTTAACTTCGGTTATTTCCCATTTGGTCAATGCATACCATTGGTCTTACACATTTGAAAATAGCTGCCTAGCTGCAGTCTATAATAATTTTGTTCAACTCTGTTTAGGTGACTTCATCACAGTCCCAATTAGATGTTTGGAGTCTCCATCTGATGTGAACCGGGTACGAGACTTGCACAGTTCACAGGTGGAAAAGATCAGAAAATCAATTGAAGCTAGGCCAGATGCCAGCTTCACCATTATGCTGGGGAACATCACATCATCCGTTCCCATAGACAAAGCAGCTGTGGAGGAAGGGCTGCACACGGTTGAAGTGATAGGAGGAAATCACACTTTGGCTGCCCTCAAAGAACTCCATTTGAAAGATGGGTGCAGTGATGAGTCAAAATTTAGCAAATGGTGCATTAAGGTATACTAAATTTATATGATATTGAATATCAAATCGCAATGCCTTTTGCAATTCTAATTCTAAAAATAATAGAGTGAAAAATGTTAACATGTAAATATAACGTGTATTTTATTGATTTTATTCATATTTTAAATGTTAAAAGAGTATACTGGTCTTATAGCTGACATATGAGATTTAATGTAATCCACAGGTGTACTGGGGCTTGTCTAATACGCAGATCCTAAAACTTGGGATGGATCACAACGAGGTGATGGGGACACATCTAAAGAAAACTTATCCCGATATGGTTAAGCTTTTCAGAAGGCAGCTAGTGAAGATATTGGATACGGATATAATACCAGACGTATTGCCAAAAGAAGTTAACACGTTATGGCGGAATACGTTATGCTCAATTCTACGGATAGAGGTAACACTATGATTATATAGCTACCGTAAACGACAATCTTAATTACAATAAAAGATTATGGTATCTAAGATGTTGCACTCATACTTATCTATTATTTTAATAACCAATAAAAATGCATTATGCAACCAATATTCAGTATTATATGTACAGGTAGTGTTTTATGTTATAATTTACAATTGGATGTTGTATTTTAAGGACAAACAGAAGCTCGCAAGTAGTTACCAAAACTACACGCGAATTGCCGAGCTACCCAATGACAAATGGAACGCTGTCAATACGTTTATGAACAAATGGGAGAGGGGGGAAATTAAATCACAACCATCTGGCCAAATGAAGCAGACATCAATGATAAATGTAACAAAAGACTGCTGGCAACACGTTGTTAAGGCCAACAATGGTGAAATGACATACAAAGAATTCCTTGCTGTCAAGAAACCGGGCCAGAAAAAAAGGTTGGTGTAAGTAGTCTCATCAGAATGCAATAATCTAGATATATGGTGATTTTAACCTTGCCAGAGGATATAAGTATAAATCAAAACATTTCGTATACTGTATTTATAAGTCCCCTTCGTGTATCTAGCCGCGGATTGTAAGCGCAAAGCACAATTTGTATCAAGTTCATCGATGTATCCATGTACAGGGTGGTCAAAAAATGGAAACCCTGCATTTTCCTTATATCTTTGTCACTTTAAGGATTTACTCCCTGATATATCACACATTTGTGCATCATTCAATTTCCTACCACCCTACAATATTTCATGACCATCAGACTGATAGTCACAATTTTACAGCACTTTGAATAGCATGCTTCAGATTTGGCCATTGTAGCGCTGAAGGCAAAACAGCACAGTTGTCAATGATCCGAATGCATTCCTTAGCAGGTATGGCCTGAATGACACAAATGATCTCACTTTTGAGGTTTGCAATTGTCCTGAGGTCATTCTCATATACTCTATCTCTATCATATCCCAACAGGAAGGGACAATTTAGACGATGAATACAGGTTTCCCCACAGCGCAAAAGTGGCCACTGGGCATGTTCTTTAAAGTACTGTAACATTGTGACTATCAATCTGATGGTCATGAAATAAAGTAGGCTGGTAGGAAATTAAATGATGTACAAAAGTGTAAAACATCAGGGAGTTATTTTTCAAAATGACAAAGATATGAGGAAAATGGTATTAGGGTTTCCATTTTTTTGACCACCCTGTATTTCAGATCAAATGCTTCTTTAGCGGCACAGTATACGATGGAAGAAGGCCTGGATGACAGTCGCGAGTGTATTGATAATGGCAGACAACTGGTAAATGTTATCAAGTATCCTAGCATACCATAGTGACAATTTACAACCGGACAAATTATGCTGGACTTTTCAATTTTTTTTACTGAAACGTCCTGTTTTTATTCTTATTAATTTAAAGATGCACACAAACACGAAATAGTACTATTGGATCGGTTGTTCGCATGTTGAAATTTAGGTTTACATCCGAGGTCTGATATAACGGTTCTCCATTAATATTGAATTAGTTCTTGTAAAAATCGCATCGAACACTCTACCTTTACTTCTTGTGCATAAATTTATGTTTAGGACAGTGTTATTATTTTAAAACAGACAGATGTAATTGGAAAGTTTAATCATGGACTTTCTGTACCGGTATGTCCATGGTTCAACAAGATAAATTGTATTTCCTTTTATGTTGATAAGTACAGCTCGGTACATAGACCTTTACAATTGTAAAATGCATATATTTCAGAGCGACTACGTCAATCAATCAATCGGGAAGGGTGCCATAGATAAACAGGTGCATGATATTCAGTCTGAGCTAAAGAAGAAAGAAGCTACCGTCAGAAAGGTAAGCATTGCATAGTAAGGTACATATTCTTGAAATCCTTTTGAAAGATAGGAGAAGAAAACTTTTAAACCTATACATGTTGTGAGAACAGTGTTTACTTGCATTTATTAATATATATTGTTAACAAGGCTAACGCTATATGCAATTTATTAGGATAAACATTATATTTACAGTAATGTGCAAGTTCATCTCTCTGGTTTATATACATCGAAACAACCTTATTCTTTACTTCAGATTATATGTTTCATTTCATCGAGACTTTCGACTTTTATCTCCTAGTCTTTTTCAAGATTCTAAAAATATAATACATTTACATATTTTACAGTTAGAGGAACAGGTAGATGCAGCATTAGCAAGGGCGCGTACTGCAGAAAATCTAGCCAGTGAGATGGAACTCAAGATGAACAAAGTCAAAGACAAGTATGAAAGGGTATGGTTAACCATTATTTTACGAAAACGTAAGGATTCATACAAGAATGTGTGCATGTTTGATCCTCAGGGGTCGATACCATGTCGATGGCTAAACATTAAATTTCCAATTTATTAATTTGTTAGATACGTCTATTTAACTATGGTTTCAAAACTGTGGTACAGTACAGGTATATAGAATCAATCATACAAAATAAATAATCTAAAATGAGTAGATAAAAGTTAATATTTCTTAATGCATTCTCTCTTAAATTGATGCTTTCTAAAAATATATACCATGACAATTATCAACATATCTTGTTTTGTCATGTTCTGCCCTCAAACGTGTACATTGAAATGTTCATTATTTACAGCAAATTGATGAACTAAAAAGCCATCATACCGCAAAGGAGGCAGAATTGCGTAGGAAGCTGAAGGAAAAGTGTGAAAGTATGGAGAAGGAAGTTATACGCTATGCACAAACCGTGGCCTTGTTAGAGCAGAAGCTGCGACAGGTAATTGCCTTTTACTTCCTATGTTATTTTTTGATCAAGTAAGGGCCAACTAGATGTTATGAAGTATATCTTCTGGGACGAGGGGTAATTGTAGTATTTTCCCAAAAGGCAAACGCGGAACTAATTCGTATGCCATGGGATTTTCGTTCAGATTGTTCTATACCTGACTGCATCAGGTATGATAACAAGAGAAGAAATAAAGGTAAAATATCTACTCCACAATCCCCCTACCTCCTGTTTGCCTGGACTTTTTGGTCATAGTCGCGAATCAGTTTAATTTAAAGTATTAAACGTAATTTAAAATAAGAAGAAATTATATCAAGTAGTACTGCTGAACTTCTGATCATTTGCTTTTAATAAATCAATGTACCGTTCGATATATCTCATACAATTTACTGTTAGGGTATCTTGTTCCAAGTCTTCTCAAAGCAAGGTGGCCAGTAGGTCAGTTTAGTAAGTTGCTTTCTTGCTGGCAAATACTTTGTATGATAATCGTGATAATTTAATCCTAAAGTTCCACCCATCAAACAGCCCTCCACAGCAATTGTCATTATCATTTATGATACTTGATTCTTGAAGTACTGAACAATATTATGAATTTAAATCAATATGACACTTGATGGGCCATTTGCTATAGCATGTTCAAGGTTCAAAATTCAACATGACAATCAACTCTTGTAATAGCTTTGCTCATCTAAGTAGTTTGTTTGGGTAGGGGTGGAATTAGGAGTGATTTTGTAAATAACTATAATCTCGAAATGTTACGTGATGTTGATAAGTTCTGTTTTGACCCAAACGGAAGATTGATTTTTGTACTTTATTAGCTACATATAATTATATTAGTTGCATAGACAGAGGATATTGAAGTTACTGTGTAAATATCATGCTTTAAAAGTGTCATTTGCAAATCAGTTTAAAAATATATTCTGATGACCCGTTTTATTCACTGTATATAAATGGAATTGTTATTCTTGATCAATAACCTAGCCTTGCCCCAAGTCTCTTTTACTTATCTTGATTTCTATTATGACCGCCTTGTACCAAAGAGAAAGCCACGTGCTTTACCGACAGTTTGTTTATGTCGGTGATTTTGACCAATAGCACGCGATCTTTCAATGTCTAAATATAGGTTACAAACACACGAGGTAATGCTAATGTCGATTTTGCTCCAATCAGCAAGTTAGTATCTGAACCTTTGATAATGGCATTGTGGGAAGTCCTACCTCGCTTTACTATCATCAGCTTTGAAAACTGAAAATGACCCTTGTAAAATTGATAAACGTTTTATTTGCTAAATATAATTGAAAGTAATTTGAATGTATTTTGAATATTGAACCGATTTAATTTAATATCAGAGAGTTGATGACTGATCAGTTCACATATAAACACTTATAGTTATGCTGTAAAAAGGATAATGAAAAGTAATTATGTTTCTGGTGAATGCGTTTTATTTGTAAGGAGATACCTGGATTCGCAGACTGCAAGCATGCCGCATGGTTTTTATAACTTCACAACCGCATGGCGAACACGTGGATTTATTTATTGATTTTGTATACGACTACCGCTATTGGCTAATGCTATAGCGCACGCGTAATAGTTGGTGCATAATTTATCATAATAACAGTGGAGACCTATCGGATTACACAAGGCGGTAATAATTCAAGATCAGATAAAGTAAAAAAATACCGACTTGGGGCAAGGCTATCAATAACCCAATACACATCATTTCTTAGGTATAACATGTACACGTGTCTCCAGGCCTATGACATTAATTTATCATTTTTAACTTCCAGATGAGAGAAAATACAACCACCCCCATCGAAGATACTCTTACAGTCACTTCTATTCCAGAGGATGATGATGCCCTATCTGTAGAAATACCTTACGGTAATAATCTAATCACTTTTCTGATATTTCCCAAAATATTTGTCAATGAAACGTGTGACGACAAAAAAGACAATGGGTGTTATGAAGCATGCACAAGCCAATGGTTAGTTATTTGGTCACGCAGCTTCGAATAACTAGACTGATGATATATCTGATTCATAAAACACATGCAAATATATACTTTGTGCTGATAATGTAGTCTCAGGGAGAATTGTGTAAAATATATCAACATTTCAATCACAATAATACTGTACCCAGGAGCAGCAAACCTGCAATTGAATGCGTAACAGGTTTATATGATACGGTAACTTAACATTCAAGAGTAGAGTAATTGATGCTTTATTATGCTTTATTTACTAACTGCATCAATTGTGCATGCCTATTACATGTGATAATAACAATAACAATACAAATCATATTTTACAGAGTCCCATAGGAAACTAGGCCAAACTAAGAGAAACGTCCCTGGAGAGATATATGGGACATGTACGTGAGTTTTATTCGTTCATTCAGAACAACTAATGTCTTTGAATCATAATTCTTTAATTTAATATTTTCAAAAATGATGATATTATACTAACTAGTATTTCGATGAGTTCTGTGGGGATTTTTCTTGGTTAGCTCCGCGGAAAATGTCACATTGATTTATTATTATTAATTTTTTGTTACAAGGTGCGCCAGAAGATGCTAAGAGGAGGCAAACAGAAAAAATTGACCAACAGGTGAGTGAATTTACGTTTTAAAAGAAGAACTTAAGGTCTAAATATGTATTCTGAAAACCTTCTAGCGTTGGAAAACGTTCACGCAGTATATAATAAGAATACTTGACTAAGCAAGCCGCATAATAATTTAGCTTATTTCGTATATTACAGCTATATTAACAAAATATGAATGTCCGGTAAATAGTGTAGCTGTTTTTATGTGTGATCATTCATATGTATATGGTAAGCCTTATTTCACATATGTAAAATGAACAATCATAAAATGCAATTTCATTTATTTATAGGCTACAAACAGCAGCGCGGAGCCACAGAGGAAAAGATACAGAGATGTATGTCCATATTTAGTTTACTCTGTTAATTTCCTTCAATTAATGATGATTAATGTTAAGATTTACACCAACAAATTATGTAGAATGATGAAAATGTATATAATGATCCTTGATATAAATAACAGAACACAAAATAATCTCGATGTTGTATATTGATTAAAGGTTAAATCTGAAATCATTAAGGATTAATTTCAAGGTTAAAATCACATTAACTATAACACTTTTAATGGAATATTTGAAAACACTTTCGAACGCGTGAAATCGCGTCCATAATTTAAGACTAGCCTACTAGAGATTGAAATATGCTGCGATCTATATAACTTTTAAAAATGATATTTTTTATAATAACTTAAGTTCATCAACTTAATAGTAAAATGTTTTATTATCGACGTTTCCCTAATCATCCAACTAGCTTTATCAAGATTACATTTAAAGTGGAAGTACACAGTTATATTATTTATGACGTAATAAATAATAAAACATTTTACTCTGAAATTGATGAACTTAAGTTAATATTTATATATCACCAGAGTGATAAATCTACACAGAAAATATATTTTTTATATTTATAGGTCATCTGTGCTAGGTGGCAGAGCGAAGTCTTTCTTGGAGTAAAGGAACGTGATACAGTATTTTATTGCAAGCAGGCACTTTCAACTATCAGTGATTTTAACAGTCTTATGAGGATAACAAAGAAAATGAGAGTAATTAATAGAGGGGATTTCGCCAAGATTGGTGAGGGAATACCCGATAATCATTATTTTGTCGTACAAGATAGATACCTCGATGCTCCAAAGAACAACTTGGTTATTCTTTTAAAAGAAAGTGAAGAACAAGTGTTATCATACCTCTCGTCTCTTGTAGCACAATTTTAATGTCTTTGAACCTCTCGCCAAATTTTAAATCCTGGCTACGTCCGTGGACTACATAAATCACAAATAAAATATTTGGCACCCTCTCACAATCAAAAATCTATGACTTAATAAAAATCTTTGCCAAAATTACTCACATAGTAGCAATGATGCGCCTAAACGGCCTAATGAAACAGTTACTTTACAATGTTCTTACCAGATAAAGAGTGAACTCGAAATAATTTACTCTTGATTTATGTAGTCATTTTTATAATACTTAATTTTTACACATTAAATACATTGTCTGAATTGATGTTTTCTGTAATTTTTGGCGAGGTACTTGCCTCGCCTGCCTCTTGCCTGGCTACATGCCAGTGTATATTTGGTGAGGTAGTTGCCTCGCTTGCCTTATGCCTGGCTATATCCCAATGTATATTTGGTGAGGTAGTTGCCTAATGTCTAGCCATACCCAAGAAAATATGTATTTGAAAATGGTTTATAAACAATTTGTAAATTCCAAGACATTTATAAACAGACGGTTTTGCTGTTTAACATAGAAATATTGTAACATTCTATATACACTGTGAGCTTGCCTCGTATAGAAATTTCTATACGAATAGTCATCGAGTATGCTATAGAAATTTCTATACAGGTTGACATTTCCCTAATATAGATATCTATATACATTGTTGACTTGCCTCGTATAGAAATTTCTATACGGACAGTTATCGGGTATGCTATAGAAATTTCTATACAGGCTGACATTTCCCTAATATAGATATCTCTACATACATTGTTGACTTGACTCGTATAGAAATTTCTATACGGACAGTTATCGGGTATGATAGAAATCCTAAAGTTACAGTGAATCACTCCCGTAGTAAAGATATTTCTTTATACATTGTCAGCTTGCCTCGTATAGAAATTTCTATACGAACATGTACAATTACTTTAGACATTTCTCTATATGTATACATTTCTAGACTTTAGAAATTTCTATACGAATGGGTAGCTTGTTTCGTATAGAAATTTCTATACGGACAATTTCCGATCAGCTATAGACATTTCTATACATGCAGCCATTTCTCTTAAATAGAAATTTCTATAACAGACACATCGACTTTTTGATATATTTTTAGCTTTTATTGGCAGCAATAACTCAAATATTAACACTGGTGTACAAATATAAAATAAATGTTGTTATGCAATTTACTAATTGTCTATCTGAAATAAAGGAAATCATTTCTAAAATTACAGTTTACAATGGTCTTTTTCTATTTTTTGACTGAAATAAAAGGAACAAATGGTTTTTTCCTTTATTAAATAGTCAGGACTTCATTTTAATATTAAATATTTACGCGGTACAAGGAAAATATTGACTTTTCTTGAAAGGTTGCTTGTTAATGATTCTAGTATTAGTATACGACTGTAGGAAGATGAATGGGGGGTGGAAATTGAAACGTCATTGAGCATAAAGTACTTCTATGACATCTCTATTCTGGCGACTCTCTCAGCAAGCATACTTTCTTACTTGCTCAAGGTCAAATGTCAAATGTAAAGTCAGATTTGAACTTCTGAGAATATGTAGATGATTTTGAAAAAAAAATTAAGTAAATTTGAAGCAAGTTGAAAAAAGACCTTTTTGACTTTGAAAAGGTCATTGAAGGTCAAATGTCAAATCTAAAGTCAGATTTGAACTTCTGAGAACATGTAGATGATTTTGAAAAAAATTTAGTCAATTTGAAGCAAGTTGAAAAAAGACCTTTTTGACCTTGAGAAGGTCATTGAAGGTCAAAGGTCAAATCTAAAGTCAGATTTGAACTTCTGAGAACTTGTAAAGTCAAATTTGAACTTCTGAAAAGATGTAGATGATTTTGAAAAAAAAATTTGGTCAATTTGAAGCAAATTGAAAACAGACCTTTTTGACCTTTTTTGACCTTGAGAAGGTCATTGAAGGTCAAATGTCAAATCTAAAGTCAGATTTGAATTTCTGAGAACATGTAGATGATTTTGAAAAAAAAATTTAGTCAATTTGAAGCAAGTTGAAAAAAGACCTTTTTGACCTTGAGAAGGTCATTGAAGGTCAAAGATCAAATCTAAAGTCAGATTTGAACTTCTGAGAACTTGTAAAGTCAAATTTGAACTTCTGAAAAGATGTAGATGATTTTGAAAAAAAAATTTGGTCAATTTGAAAACAGACCTTTTTGACCTTTTTTGACCTTGAGAAGGTCATTAAAGGTCAAATGTCAAATCTAAAGTCAGATTTGAATTTCTGAGAACATGTAGATGATTTTGAAAAAAAAAATTAGTCAATTTGAAGCAAGTTGAAAAAAGACCTTTTTGACCTTTTTTGACCTTGAAAAGGTCATTAAAGGTTAAATGTCAAATCTAAAGTCAGATTTGAATTTCTGAGAACATGTAGATGATTTTGAAAAAAAAAATTAGTCAATTTGAAGCAGTACAAGGTAGGTTTTTTATATTAATTTTGTGAAGTTTCGGCCGCCGTATGCCCGCCATAGAGCAAATATGACTGAGGCTTTAGCTTTATAGTACAAAATAATACAAAAAGATTCTCTATTTGTTCCAGTGGTAGGAAGTGACTATGACAGCGAGGAAGAAGGTGGACATAGACGCTCCACTCGTGCATCAACACGTAGATCTGCACGCAATCAGGCTAAAAAAGCCAAGAAAAAACGGGTTAAATACAGGGAGCCATCGGAATCTGATTTATCAGGATCTGAGACGGAACAAGATTCAACAAACTCTGACAATAGTGGACCAGTAAAACCAAAGAAAAAATCACGTAAATCTCGGGATGAATCTGATTGGTCCGATGCTAGTGATTCATCAAGGGATCGATCGAGAAGAAAATCAAGGAAAAAATCTCATAAAGTACAAACAGAATCTGAAAGTGACAGTGACAGTGAAAATGATCGCAAACTTAAGAAAAAACACAGGTATGAGGAGGATAGCGATTTTGAAGACCATTTAAGTGAGGTTGATGAGAGATATGCTCGTAAAATGAGAAAACGGAAATTGAAAAAGAAAAAGAAGAAAAAATATTACTCCGATTCAGATAGCAGTTCAAAACATAAATCGAAGAAAAAGAAAGTGGAATCAGAAACTGAGGAAAGTGACTCGAATGAAAAAAACAAAAAGAAAAGTAACGTTATTGAATCTGATTCGGAGAAAACTGAAGTTGAGGACAACGCTGGTGATGACGCCCCCTCAAAAGAAATAGTAGATGATTCCAAATTAGAAAAAAAAAATTTAGTCAATTTGAAGCAAGTTGAAAAAAGACCTTTTTGACCTTGAGAAGGTCATTGAAGGTCAAAGGTCAAATCTAAAGTCAGATTTGAACTTCTGAGAACTTGTAAAGTCAAATTTGAACTTCTGAAAAGATGTAGATGATTTTGAAAAAAAAAATTGGTCAATTTGAAGCAAGTTGAAAACAGACCTTTTTGACCTTTTTTGACCTTGAGAAGGTCATTAAAGGTCAAATGTCAAATCTAAAGTCAGATTTGAATTTCTGAGAACATGTAGATGATTTTGAAAAAAAAAATTAGTCAATTTGAAGCAAGTTGAAAAAAGACCTTTTTGACCTTTTTTGACCTTGAGAAGGTCATTAAAGGTTAAATGTCAAATCTAAAGTCAGATTTGAATTTCTGAGAACATGTAGATGATTTTGAAAAAAAAAATTAGTCAATTTGAAGCAAGTTGAAAAAAGACCTTTTTGACCTTTTTTGACCTTGATAAGGTCATTGAAGGTCAATTGTCAAATCTAAAGTCAAATCTAAAGTCATATTTGAATTTCTGAGAACATGTAGATGATTATTAAAAAAAATTTAGTCAATTTGAAGCAAGATGAAAAAATACCTTTTTGACCTTTTTGGACATTGAGAAGGTCATTGAAGGTCAAATGTCAAATCTAAAGTCAGATTTGAATTTCTGAGTACATGTAGATGATTTTGAAAAAAAATTAGTCAATTTGAAGCAAGTTGAAAAAAGACCTTTTTGACCTTTTTTGACCTTGAGAAGGTCATTGAAGGTCAAATGTCAAATCTAAAGTCAAATCTAAAGTCAGATATGAATTTCTGAGAACACGTAGATGATTTTGAAAAAAAAATTTAGTCAATTTGAAGCAAGTTGAAAACAGACCTTTTTGACCTTTTTTGACCTTGAGAAGGTCATTGAAGGTCAAATGTCCAATCTAAAGTTAGATTTGAAGGTCAAATGTCAAATCTAAAGTCAGATTTGAATTTCTGAGAACATGTAGATGATTTTGAAAAAAAAATTAGTCAATGTGAAGCAAGTTGAAAAAAGACCTTTTTGACCTTGAGAAGGTCATTGAAGGTCAAATGTCAAATCTAAAGTCAGATTTGAACTTCTGAGAACATGTAGATGATTTAGAAAAAAATTGAAGTCAATCTAAACAGTATTTGTTAAGTTATAGGAAGTTGTAAGAAATTGTTACAGACGCCGGACGCCGGACGCCAACCTCCAACCACCAACCACCAACCGCCAACCACCAACCGCCAACCACCAACCGCCGTCGCAAAAAAAAACGGAGACCATAACAATATGTCACCACTTTTGGTGGTGACATAAAAATGATGTAAGGTATGATCTCTGATTGATTATAAATTTCTAACCAGTTCCATCTATAGCATACAATGACATTTTTGTTCCCGTTCCATTTGCTCAGTTTGTAATACGACCATGGATCAATGAGTATCATGGCATTCCATGGAAAGGCTCCGGCCAATTTGAAGGTGTGTATCTACGATTGGTATATAGTGCGTATTAAGTGAGAAGTGTAAACACTAAACGCCACTTCAGGGCTTTCAATACCAACTTCACAAATCAATTTCATCATTGGCGGAGTAAATATTGTATTCCTGATATAGTTACTTTATTTTGGGTTTCATGTTATGATCCTTTAACACTGTATTGTATTCCTGATATAGTTACTTCATTTTGGGTTTTATGTTATGATCCTTTAACACTGTATTGTATTCCTGATATAGTTACTTCATTTTGGGTTTGATGTTATAATCCTTTAACACTGTATTGTATTCCTGATATAGTTACTTCATTTTGGGGTTTATGTTATGATCCTTTAACACTGTATTGTATTCCTGATATAGTTACTTCATTTTGGGTTTCATGTTATGATCCTTTAACACTGTATTGTATTCCTGATATAGTTACTTCATTTTGGGTTTCATGTTATGATCTTTTAACACTGTATTGTATTCCTGATATAGTTACTTCATTTTGGGTTTGATGTTATGATCCTTTAACACTGTATTGTATTCCTGATATAGTTACTTCATTTTGGGTTTCATGTTATGATCTTTTAACACTGTATTGTATTCCTGATATAGTTACTTCATTTTGGGTTTTATGTTATGATCCTTTAACACTGTATTGTATTCCTGATATAGTTACTTCATTTTGGGTTTTATGTTATGATCCTTTAACACTGTATTGTATTCCTGATATAGTTACTTCATTTTGGGTTTTATGTTATGATCCTTTAACACTGTATTGTATTCCTGATATAGTTACTTCATTTTGGGTTTTATGTTATGATCCTTTAACACTGCTTTGAATGAGTTAGATTTGAATTAAACCTGTAAGTTTTGAATGGATCGGAATATTTGAATTAAATCTAAATCACTCTACCTTGTAGATCTATTCATTGTTTTCCAGGTATTCCTATACAATTTATATTATTGATCATGATTACAATTTTATTTGCTTTATTCCTTTCAAGCGCCTATCAAGGTCACTATAGTTTTCGTCTCAAGACCAGGAGATTGATTCTTATCACCGTAGGCGGTTTTCATTCGTCGATAACACAAGATACATGCAATCTGATGATTCAATGATTTGATTCATTTCTTTTATGTCTAGCAAGACTAGATATATATCAGGAAATATCACATTTTCGGGCAGAGTTTGGCATTTTGATAGTACTTATATCGTGGGTGGAATTCTTGTTCTTGCATCATAAATTTCTTTAAACTAATACAAAACTTAACATTTCATTTTATAATTTCAAAAATGCTGCTGGTTATGTTTCTATCAAAGTATCGAGGAATTTAACACGAGTAGTATATGAAACATTTGTCAAACTAAATTGTACATGTGGATTTCGAATCTCATGTTAAATAGTAGACACCATTTTAATAAAATAAGCATAATGTTGCAATTTGCGGGCATACTTTGTAAAATGACAAAACTAGATTTTCAGAATATTTTCTTTATCCTTCACCCAATTTAAGATCTGGCAATGGTACCCCCCCCCCCCCCCATTTGTCCAACCCCTTAAATTCTGTATTCATGGTTTACGGTAAACAAAGCTATGTATGCCCTGGAATGAATAACCCATATTGATAAAAAGCATGTAGCATCCCAAAATAACCACATTTGCATTCGGTCAATAAAGCAATAGCAAATGTAGCCTATCTATGCAACTATTGTTTTATTCAGTTGTTCCCAAGAAACAAGATGCATCGCTGTTATAGATCCCAAGGACTGGAGACCTTCCCACTAATACAGGTTACCATTGCATAATAAACAGTATTTAGAGAAGATATTATTTATATTTTTTGTTTTAATCAAAATTGTGTATTTTGTCATACATACGCTCTCATACAATTTCGTTGATATCACATTTGGTCGTATGCGTTGATGGATTTACCAGGCCCAGGACTTTAACTGTATTTACGAGTGGTGAACTTTATTTGCTGGAGTGAAATTGTACTTGCCAAGACTAAACTGTATTTGCCATAATGATTGCTAAACTGTATTTGATGAACTGAAACTACAATTTGCCAATATTTAAATGAATGTGCCAATCCTTAATTGAATTAACTATAAACTGTATTTGCCAACACTAAACTTTATTTGTTGGAGTGAAACTGTATTTGCCATCGTTTTACTGTATTTGATAAACTGAAACTACAATTTGCCAATGAATACTTAAATGTATTTGCCAATCCTTAATTGAATTTACTGGAAACTGTATTTGCAAAGACTAAACTTTATTTACCAATGCTAAACTGTATTTGATAGACTAAAACTATAATTTGCCAGTTTTGATTGTGCTTTACGTAATTATCAATGCCAAACTATATTTATTAGAGCTAAATTACAAGGCCAGCTACAAATATATGAATAGAATACGACATAATGGGCATGGTTCAGTTCAAATGGTACACATTCCTTAATCCCTAGAATTTTCTCTTTGAGGAATTTCCCGTAGAAATCAAATGGGACAGTTCCAAGCAGATTTTGAGATAACAGGTAAGTAAATCTTTAATACACACCTTATTGGGTTATTTTAGTTTTTATCGCAACACAAAAAGATGTGTATCAAAAATGCTACTAAACTAAACCTTTACTAAAATGTTTAGTTCCTTGCGCATGCTCAATGTTCGTAACTTGCGCATGCGCATTGGTTGAATTGGTGCAAAAATGTCATGTGACTAAAGGGACTATTCATAATGGTAAGGGCCGATTAAATTTGTTTTCATTCTCAACCTTTTGATTTTACAGATAAAGTTAGCAATTTATCAATTAAATTTCAAAATACACATGTATTGAAAAGTAATTTACCTAATATTAGTTTCATTAATGAAATTAAAAGAAAACCATTTTTATCTACAGCGAGATAATGATCGTAATGGCTACTGACGATGCAATTTTCATTCACATTCAAAACTTTGAATTCCCGCTGCTACAAAGCAGTGAAGGTGAAAACGAGTTATTATATAAAAAACATGTATCTGAAAATCACAGATTCAACCTTATTAAGCATATATTTCAATCATAAACGGCTCACAAGTTCAGATTTTTCTTTCTAAAAATCGTCTGGCTTTAGCCAGGTGTGTTCAGTAATATAAAGTAAGGGTAGCTGGCAATTGGAGGTTACTGCTTTAGCCTTCAACTTTACAATTCCCAAGCCTGTGATCCCCTTCTTCTACATTTCCCTAAATTATAATTTTACACCTTCTCATACCAGCGATTCGCGAATATCCTGCCATGATATATGGATTAAGTTGGCCTCAGGAGGAAAATTAAACACGGTGTAGAATCTATTAAAATGTTTTGTGTGCCTTTGACATATACCTTTAAAAGGTTATGCGCTATTTGTCCATCTTTTGAATGGTAACAGTTTAATTTGAAAATATAGTACCCCACACAAGTTTTTGATAGTAAATTTGACCCGTGATTTGGACTCTCTAACATATACTATTTGTTATCAAATTTAGCAAATATAAACTAGAGCTTCCAGCATTGGACTTTTTTATTGAGCCATATGTTTAATAATGGTTAAATGGCAGTAGTTTCAAAATGCTACAGTGCCCAATGTTTGACCAAATTCCTACATTGTTTCAATGTTAAAACTCAGTAGTACATTTTAACATTTTCATGATTCAACCATGACAAAAGTATATTTTGTATATTTCAAAAATAAAACGTTGATGGACCTGTACTTATAGACAGGCTACTCATAGACTACTTCAAAAATACCATAGAGGCCTACTTTTGACGGAGTGTTATTGTTCAAATAAGATATTATTTTTGAGTAAATAAAATTGTTAAAATCAGCAATTCTTAATTTTGATTTTATTACGTCAAATTGGTTAAAACGCATTAATAACACCCTTGCTTCAGTTGCTTGCATTTTTATTGTTATTGAGTAAAATAAAAGCAAAAGATCAAATGTTGGAAATTGCCTCTAGTTTATGTGTGCTAAATGTAATTACAAAATAGTATTTAATAGGGGAGTTACCTCATGGGGCAATGAGGTGGGTGAAACAATTACAAAATAGTTGATAAAGTGTTGAAAGGGGACTTGAGTGAAGAAATAGTATGCACGGAAATATTTGAACAATAGAGTGTACAATCAACCAAAAGAGGCTACTAATCAATTAGTGAGATCAATGTACTTTAGTAAGAGAAAGCTCTTTGGGTTACTAGCTCCTTGTTATATTCCTTGTAATATGTAAACTAATGAAATAATTTTTATAAGGGCCCATTTTATTCACTTGAAACAAACAACAAATAAATTACTATAGTATTCAAACCACACAAACGAAGACTTTCTTTCGCTGATATAGGAGACATGAAACAATCAAAATGGCTAATCTTTATCACCGGAAACAAAGAAACCACACGAAGACTTTCTTTCACTGACATAGGAGACTTAAAACAATCCAAAGGGCTAATCTTTATCACTGGAAACAAAGAAACCACATGAAGACTTTCTTTCACTGACATAGGAGACTTAAAACAATCCAAAGGGCTAATCTTTATCATTGGAAACAAAGAAACCACATGAAGACTTTCTTTCACTGACATAGGAGACTTAAAACAATCCAAAGGGCTAATCTTTATCACCGGAAACAAAGAAACCACATGAAGACTTTCTTTCACTGACATAGGAGACTTAAAACAATCCAAAGGGCTAATCTTTATCACCGGAAACAAAGAAACCACACGAAGACTTTCTTTCACTGACATAGGAGACTTAAAACAATCCAAAGGGCTAATCTTTATCACCGGAAACAAAGAAACCACACGAAGACTTTCTTTCACTGACATAGGAGACTTAAAACAATCCAAAGGGCTAATCTTTATCACCGGAAACAAAGAAACCACACGAAGACTTTCTTTCACTGATATAGGAGATTTAAAACAAGTCAAGGAATATTTCACAATAGATAAAACAAATCAAATAGCCTTTTATTGGTTTTCACGAGGCTTTCTAAAATCGCTCAAAACATGTGTCCCACAAGACTCCTGCGTTATACCTCAATTTGGTGTCATTATAAGGGCCGTTGGGCATTACATGCTATTTACCACTCATTTGCAGAGAAGAGTGTAACCAGCTAATATAGATAAAGGATAACTGGCTCTATTTAGCAGCAACCGTTATTTTAATACGTACTCATCAGCAAATTGTAGAGGGGACTGTTACTATTCGATACAGATAAAGAGTATCTGACTCCACAATTATATTTTACACTCTTGAGTGTTATCAGATTATAATACAATGCGTGTTCATTAATCATTACTGACTGTCCTTCTGTATTATAGATAGATATAACAATGCTCTTATTACACACGCGTGACCTGCTTTCTGCTTAAGAACCGGGCGAAGGGGATTCTCATTCAGGAGACATACCTGAATGACTCTAACTTCCAGAGACAATTTGATATACTGATTGCTGCATTCCATTGCCTCCACACCAACAACATTCATCACATTGCCTCCTCACCAACAACATTCATTACATTGCCTCCACACCAACAACATTCATCACATTGCCTCCTCACCAACAACATTCATCACATTGCCTCCACACCAACAACATTCATCACATTGTCTCCACACCAACAACATTCATCACATTGCCTCCACACCAACAACAGTCATCACATTGCCTCCACACCGACAATATTCATCACATTGCCTCCACACCAACAACAGTCATCACATTGCCTCCACACCAACAACATTCATCACATTGCCTCCACACCAACAACATTCATCACATTGCCTCCACACCAACAACATTCATCACATTGCCTCCACACCAACAACATTCATCACATTGCCTCCACACCAACAACATTCATCACATTGCCTCCACACCAACAACATTCATCACGTTGCCTCCACACCAACAACATTCATCACATTGCCTCCCCACCAACAACAGTCATCACATTGCCTCCACACCAACAACATTCATCACATTGCCTCCACACCAACAACATTCATCACATTGCCTCCACACCAACAACATTCATCACATTGCCGCCTCACCAACAACATTAATCACATTGCCTCCATACCAACAACATTCATCACATTGCCTCCACACCAACAATATTCATCACATTGCCTCCACACCAACAATATTCATCACATTGCCTCCACACCAACAACATTCATCACATTGCCTCCACACCAACAACATTCATCACATTGCCTCCTCACCAACAACATTCATCACATTGCATCCCAACCAACAACATCCATCACATTGCCTCCACACCAACAACATTCATCACATTGCCTCCACACCAACAACATTCATCACATTGCCTCCACACCAACAACATTCATCACATTGCCTCCACACCAACAACATTCATCACATTGCCTCCACACCAACAACATTCATCACATTGCCTCCACACCAACAACATTCATCACATTGCCTCCACACCAACAACATTCATCACATTGCCTCCACACCAACAACATTCATCACATTGCCTCCACACCAACAACATTCATCACATTGCCTCCACACCAACAACATTCATCACATTGCCTCCACACCAACAACATTCATCACGTTGCCTCCACACCAACAACATTCATCACATTGCCTCCCCACCAACAACAGTCATCACATTGCCTCCACACCAACAACATTCATCACATTGCCTCCACACCAACAACATTCATCACATTGCCTCCACACCAACAACATTCATCACATTGCCTTCACACCAACAACATTCATCACATTGCCTTCACACCAACAACATTCATCACATTGCCTTCACACCAACAACATTCATCACATTGCCTCCACACCAACAACACTCATCACATTGCCTCCACACCAACAACATTCATCACATTGCCTTATAACATTCGGTGACGTTCATCACTGCCTTATCATCATGCCTCAACACAATCGCTGACACCATTGCTCCATCACAATGATTTTTACATTAGGCGGCATTCATCATTGCCTCATCAAACTGCCTCATCACCACCGACATTCATCATCGCCTCATCACATTGCCTCATCACATTGCCTCACTACCACCGACATTCAACATCACCTCGTCAAATTGTTTTATCATCGAAACATTCATCATTGCCTAATCACAATGTGCTCATATTAAATCGTGTAAATGGCACCCCCTATTCTATCTATGTACTAGCTATATTTCTAAATACAAAGTGAACTTATTGATTATGCAGGTCTTTACAAAAAGCTACACTGTCCCTAATGGCCTAGTCACATAGCCCGGCCGATGAGGTTACGATGAGCCAGCGATGCAATTTTCACCGAACTCGGCCGAACACCGGCCGGACACCGGCCGGACATCCGTGGCGTTTGTTGCTTAAAACCGCATCGGTGGTAGCTCGGTGAAATTTTAACTTCGGAGTAAAATTTCACCGGGCTCTCACCGAGCTCCCTCATCATGTCATCGCAGCCCCATCGTAACCACATCGGAAAACACGTCGGCCGGTGCATGGCCGAGTATCGGCCGGTGTCCCGTGCATCTGAGACAACCAGAGGACGAGGTTTTTTTAACGGACAGCGGCCGAGCTCCGACCGAGCTCCGGCCGATGTGGGACAGAGCATCGGCCGGTCACTGTTCAAAGCCCGTTAACAACCCGGCCGGCGATCGCACGGTGTCCTGTTACCTGCTCGGGTACCGGCCGTATTCCTTCCGATGTCAGGCCGACCTCCGGCCGGTAGTTGCTGCCACATCGGCAGAAAAAAACTACCATTTTGAGACAGACTCCGTACGGTCACCGGCCGGTGTTCGGTCGGTCGCCTGAAGATGTCCGGACGGAGTCCGTTCACGTCACCGAGCTCTGCTTCCGATGAGGAGAGCTCGGTGGCACCAAAAAAATCCACCGAGCTCTACCGATGCCGGACATCGGCCGGGCTATGTGACTAGGCCATTACACTCGCGAGGTTATTTTACGAACACACCAAATAACAAGATGTCCAAATTCAAACTAATTGAACAACTGTGAGTCCACCTACTTTTTTATTCCAAAACACTATCGAGATATAAAATCAGGATTATTGTCTAGTTTATCTATGAAATACATTTTAAAATGTTTCTCTTATCGCATATATTGTTTGTTGTATCTTTAAGTGTATATTATATTAATTACACCATAGAGATCTCGAATGCATATTATGTTAATAACACTATAGCATACCCCAATGTATTTCGACCCCCTCCACTGTGTACAGAGCTGTACTGTGTTTTGGTTTCAAATATGTACTGCATTACGTACATATTAAGTTATACTGTACAACGTAATTAATTACAATTACGTCACACATATTCGTTTCATTAGCTACATATTGATATGTATTTTAGATTATTTAATTGATGGACTAGTTAATAATATATAGAGCGCCAAACACAATCAATAATAAGTCCGATAGAAATATTATGTTATTTATAGAATCTATACGTTCAACAAGATCCCTTAGATCGCTAAATCTGAGCTAGAATTATAATATTAACAGATCTATATTATAGATATGATGCTAATCAATGGATCGTGTTTTGTGTTTCATACAACCATAATATGAGTGCTTTATGGGGAGATAAATACATGAATCGCGATATATTTATATATACATAGGCATGATTAATTCGATGCGTGATTAACATACTGGTGTATATGTCGTATCGGTAACACTTCCCCCGTCTTAACAAAAGTGTCAACCTCGGTATTGGTATGTGCCTTACAGTTGTATTTATACAATATGCCATTGAACAGCACTGCATCGATACAATGTGAATCTATAACGAGGTTATGTAATACTTACAGATAGATGTGTGGCTTTAATCTTAATCCCGAGATGATATTCAGGGTTTCTAGCTTATAATCACGTGTAATCCATTCTCTCTGATAGAGATCTATTTCACTAAAGGTAGTGTAGATATCCTTAAAATGCCAGCAAATGGTATAACGGTGTGAAACATTACTTTTATAGACAGAGATGCCGATATTGGAATTCTCATAGTCTAACAGTAATACGTTTGGTATAACATACACCAAGCCATCGATCTATACAGTCTAGTCTATCACAGATACCAATATATGACACGCCCTTTATTGGCTCTTGCCTAAGAAATAGGCTTTCACCCACTTGCATTGATTTTATCATCTTCAACTGGTACCTAAACTCGGTCGTGTAAATAAGCTAAGATTCATGAGTATATGCTGGCATATGAATGAGACAATACGCGGAAGATTAACACAAAATAATCGCACTTTTTGGAATCGTTAGAAAACGTCTTTTAGATCTTTTCACAATATGGTGGAGCAGTAATCGGTTGCTAAGGAACCAGGAATCGATCGGATGGAGCGACCATGACGGTTTCGTTATTCGATCGACTTGTTTTTTTCTTCAATAAAATATATTTTTACTAATCTTTCAACTCGGTGTGGGTCTTTCCAAGACATTCTACATCAACCTCATTCCATCGTGTTCCTGTCGATTAGGCGAACACTGGCTAATTGATTGTTTACAAGATGAATGGGACTTTTTCATTTGATTTTACGCTGACTAAAAGATATCTACGAATGATATGAATATCATGATCAGGGAGATGATTCGATCAAATCAAGTAGCAATGTTAAACAGAAAGTTAATTGTCAGAAACTATCCTGATTTCGAAATAATATCTTTTTTAAATGGAATACGAATTGTTCGCTATTCTGTATTTAATTTGGAGTTCGAACATCACTTTCGATTTCCACACTAAATAGCGAGGGTACTGTGGCGCAATATAAGTAATTATAAACTGCATACGAAACCATCTCTTACATAATATATATTAAATGAATATAAATATCAAACATAATTTGTTATTAAATACATGTAGTATATATAAAATGAAAATACATAAGTGCATATAATCAGACAATCAAGCAATCTCGAAAATCATGCTACAAAACAAAAAATAAACATACAAACAAGCAAATTTTAGAAACAAACTCGAAAAAAGAATAAGAATAAAACAAACAAACGAACAATCAAGAATACTCAAGCATCGTAACAACAAAATAGGCAAGGCAACAGATGCAAATTGAAGTTAAAGGGTTATAGGGTTACATTTTCGTATAAACAAATCGGAGTTATGTTTTCTGTAAAATCATAGAAAGGCAGTTGTCTGCCTCATCCCTGTCTCCCTAGATCAACCATACGTCCATGCTAGATTCAATCTACGCCCATGCTGGATTCAACCATACGTCCATGCTAGATTCAATCTACGTCCATGCTTGATTCAACCCTACGCTACACCCATGCTTGATTCAACCCTACGCCCATGCTTGATTCAACCCTACGCCAATGCTTGATTCAACCATACGTCCATGCTAGATTCAATCTACGTCCATGCTTGATTCAACCCTACGCTACACCCATGCTTGATTCAACCATACGTCCATGCTTGATTCAACCCTACGCCAATGCTTGATTCAACCATACGTCCATGCTAGATTCAATCTACGTCCATGCTAGATTCAACCATACGTCCATGCTAGATTCAATCTACGTCCATGTTAGATTCAACCATACGTCCATGCTAGATTCAATCTACGTCCATGCTTGATTCAACCTACGTCCATGCTTGATTCAACCCTACGTTACGCCCTTACTTGAATCAAACCTACGTCCATGCTTGTATCAACCTACGCCCTTACTTGGATTAACCCTACGTCGATATTTGATTGAACCCTACATAAATGCCTGATTCAACTCGACGCTACACCCATTATTGACCCAATCCTACGCCCATGCTTTATTCAACCCTACGCTACACCCATGCTTGATTCAACCCTACACCCATGCTTAATTCAACCCTACGCCCATGCTCGATTCAATCCCACGTACATGCTTGATTCAACCCTAAGTCCATGCTTGATTCAACCCTACGCCCATGCTTGATTCAACCCTACGCCCATGCTTGATTAAATCTACGCCAATGGTTGATTCAGCCCTACGTCCATGCTTGAATTGAATCAACCTACGCCCTTACTTGAATTAACCTTACGCTACACCCATGCTTGGATCAACCCTACGTCCATGCTTGATTCAACCCTACGCCCATGCTTGATTCAACCATACGTCCATGCTAGATTCAATCTACGTCCAGGCTAGATTCAACCTACGTCCATGCTTGATTCAACCCTACGCCCATGCTTGATTAAACGTACGCCAATGGTTGATTCAGCCCTACGTCCATGCTTGAATCAACCTACGCCCTTACTTGAATTAACCCTACGTCGATGCTTGATTCAACTCTACATACATGCCTGATTCAACTCTACGCTACACCCATGATTGATCCAATCCTTCGTCCATGCTTGATTCAACCCTACGTCCATGCTTGATTAAACCTACGTTCATGCTTGATTAAACCTACGTCCATACTTGATTAAACCCTACGCCAATGCTTGATTAAACCCTACGTCGATGCTTGATTCAACCCTACGTACATGCCTGATTCAACTCTACGCTACACCCATGATTGATCCAATCCTTCGTACATGCTTGAATCAACCCACGCCCATGCTTGATTCAACCCGACATTAGAATTATCGGATTAGGTCAGTGGGTGGAATAATAATCAAGCAGGTACCAGGGTATGATGCAAGTTGAAGTCCAAAAAATCACCAAGAGGCCATTAGCTATAAAATAAATTGCGTATTAAGATAAATCCCATTTGAATGCGCCTATCAATCCATGTTCGGAATCTAGCAAGACAGTAATATGCTGCACCTCAACAAAATACCTAATTAGTTTTTTAGGTCCGCCAGCAGAGCTATGGGTCAATGGCTATTTGGCCTGTTATTGATTATCGTATACATATATGTCATGTAAAAGAAGAGATGGTCAAAGAAGTAATACGTTTCCCTTCAGTTTTAATTGTCCACTTTGAAGTAATACACACCATTATGACTGGTATTTAATCAGAAACAAATAAGGGGAACAATGATTCTACGGGGACAAATATTTCTGTTACATGTACCTGGATGAACATTTTACGTCCATTAAGGAATTACAGTCTGGAAGAAACCTTTCCTGCTCTTCTCGCGCTTGTTAAATTGAAATGGGTAAGACCAAGAATAATGAATTGCGAAAAAGGTGTTTCTCATTTAATTATAGAACACTGGACTGATACTGGTTAAAGCAATATCAACGACACTACAATTGCCCATATTTGGTCACTTTACCTATATTTGGTCAATTGCCCTTATTTTGAATCAATGAAGCTACCAAAATAAAATGATAGAAAATTGAATTGTATAAAATATCAATTGCCTTTGACTGTGTTTTCCATTGTATAATATTTTTGTCCAAAAAACATTTTTAAAACTGTTGTTGATGCTACATGTAATTGCTATGGATTCAACCTTCGGCTTTGCATTAAGGACCTTATGAAGCAACATGCCATAGCGTTATACCACCCATGAAACAATATTCAAAGCCGTTGATCTAATTTCATTCATTTTTTACCATGAAACCCTTTTACTTCAATCCTTGCTGAATGATTCAGTTGACATGGTTACCAGATTCAAAATATATCAAATAGAAATATTATTTTCATGGGCTCTGGAATAAATGCTGGCTTGTAGCCACCCGGGGGACTGAAATTAATAAGCCGAATTGACCCGTGGCCCTAATTCATTTATTATTCCGTCAGTACAAGAACTCAAACCAGTATATGTTGTAAACGAAACTGACATGGGTTATTATGAATGTCGTAAATGCACTAGATCAGTTCATTAATATTTTTGTACAGAAAGCAACTCCGAAACAATATTAATGTGGCTTCTATAGAATAAAATTACGCATTATCGGAAAGCTGTCCACCTGGTACGATGCGTGAGAATCATAAGTTACGAAGAACGTTATGATATACAGGCATTAGGCATGAGCTCATTTGATTTCATATTTGGGTTTGCAATGGTAAGAAGGCATTATTCGGATAATTGAAAATATCATTAACAATGTTTTTACAACCTACATGACCGATTTTACCTTAAACCCTCGTAATAGGTGATCTTGAACGTATTCTTATCTCCCCTTTTGACATTCGCACTAAAGGCTTATCCAAAAGCATGTTTTCATTTCATCTAGTTGTATTTTTAGATCAACCTGTTCTACAGAAACACATGGGTGTTATTTTGGGAAATCGTTATCCAATGCACATTTATTAGTCTATTAGCCTTTATATGATACATTTCAAATACCAAACCAGACACACAAGGTTCTCATCAGCCAACAACAAATCTGTGGAAATCACATTTAAACCGCCTGATGCAAATCGCATCTTGCAATATGTTCTATTATGATACTTTGTTTATCTGAGTCTGTTTGTTGCGAGGATACGATAATATGAACTGATGTGAAACATCTAAATAGAACTTTGGATCACCAAATCGAGAACATCATTTTTCCTTTTTATATTGAGAAGAAATTAGATGGGATGGTTTTAAACACTAAAATGCATTTGAAGTCATACTCGCAATTCAAATGTGTTTAGAAGAAAGATAATACCAGTTAATGTCTAATCATTTAGCCTGCAGATAATGAAAAATCTAAACCGTGTTTACAAAATTATTTTAATTAAAAATAGAGTGTGAATTGTGCAATTATCGTATAACCCAATGATCTCTTCATTTTAATATTTCAAAATATAAAGATCAATTATAAACATAGGTGACATTTTTATTTACTGGGTCGTACTATATCATACAATTTCACAATTATAACAGTTAATGTCAAGTGTTGAGATGTAAAATATGCTCTTGATATTAAAAATTATTGTTTCTTGATAAGATTAAATTTTGATTTATTGGAATTATCGTTTTATTTAACCCATAAGTGAAATTCCAAGGCTGGGTTGTATATTCATGTAAAAGACATTTAACTGTCGAATTCACATTGCTATATGTAAATTATTTCAAAATAATTCGTTTTCCTCACAGCAGATTCAAGAAACGTGATTTTAAAATATTTTATTACTGCATTCTCTGGCCTCGCATTTGAATAATTCTAGTTTCTTTGCTATATTCTCAGCCAAACCGAATTTCCCATTGAACAACACTTTGAGTCTATATCAGTTCTGTATATCAGTTGTACAGTTCCATTTCTGCAACTTAAATATGTTAGTTATTCCACACATCTGGCACAACAAGTGCATAATGCCAATCTATGCACATCAGGGATCCAGTATGAACTAAGAAGAAAAATGAAGTTCCCAGTCCAGATCGTGACCTCGTAATGATCCCCACCGAGTTCCTAAACGAAATGTAGCGTAACGACCATAAGGGAGGATAAACAACAAGTTTTACCTGGAATTTGTTATTATAAAAAGCTGGCTGACAGAATGTATGATTACCACGTGCTTAGGAATACACGTTGAGGATTTACAAGAGAAAGAGAGATATGGAATGTTCACTGTTAAATCTCAAAGACGGTGTTTAGCCCGCGTCTGTGATATGATTAATGAATGTACTGGGGGCCTATGTGATGATACTATTAATACGTATAATTATACAATGATGTCTTAGTGTAGTTGAACTCCTGAAACATTATTACCCACATGTATTTAAAGACTCTATTCGCTTAACCCCCCCCCCCCCCCGGCCCACTAGTAACTTGTATATGCCTCATCGTCTTACACACTTCGGGCGAGACAGTTACGTCATCGACATTGACAAACAAACAATTTTCTAGATTCTTTAACTGAAACTGTGAAACTGAAGTCTGATAATTCAAATAAGTCTAATAAGTGTTTACTTTGCTTACGTCAATGTGCCTCGCTTGTATAATTCGCCTCGCCTATATAGATTTGCCTCGTTGAATTCTAGGGTCTGGTCACCCCCCGAAACAGGAGTGCACTTTGGTGTATGCAATACATATTTTTTCAAAAACCGTCATTTTTCCAAACTGGGGTTAAATGTGAAAATTAGGCCCAAAAGGATTGCTTTTGACCAAAATTTAAACAATTATTGGGCCAACCCCGAAGATTCACTGGTTACAAGTTGATTGGTGTCAAATGTTGTGTTGTATATTGGAGTGTCAAATGTTGTGTTGTATATGGGAGTGTCAAATGTTGTGTTGTATATGGGAGTGTCAAATATTGTGTTGTATATGGGAGTGTCAAATGGTGTGTTGTACATGGAGGTGTCAAGTGTCCATATCAAGCACTCCGACAACCACATGACTTAGACACTACGTTGACCATATATGGACCAGCGTCCATCATGTCGTGATAACCTCAACAGCCATTATTGCTAAATGATTTATATATGCTTTTACTACATGTGTACACTCCTCTCCATAAGTTTGGCAACCTGGAGTTTTCATTACATAGCTTAAGTCTGTCTACGTTTGAATTTGAATTTTATTCATTAATTACATCAGTTTGGAAAACGACTGATGATTTTGAAATCGTCAAATATAAAAAGGTTTTGATAAGTAATCCAAAAGAGGACTCCAGTTGCCAAATTTATGAAAAGGAGTGTACGTACTGTATATTATAACTCATTGTTATCAGGTCGAAACTTACAATGTCACTCAAATAAGCCAAAGGGCATAAGTTGAAACTAAATATGATAATAAAAACTATGTATTTCAAAAAGAGTTTGTTTGATGTCTAGCCTGGCCCAACTAATTGAATTAGTCCTGATTTGTGATTCTATTAGAAATATTACAGACATTAACCTTTGAAAACAGACCCAAGAACCAATTTCATTGCATCAATTTCATACAAATCTAGTTAAAACTTTTCCTAGGGTTAAATCATTCTCTGAATATTCGAAGATGGTGTGAGCATGGGCTTTAGAAAGCCCATGGGTGAGCAATGTTTCTAATATAAGTAAAAAATGAACAGAATGGTTGCCGTATATTTGTCACAAATATCTCCAAAACTTCACCAACTTTGGGATAAGTATGTGGTTATCTAACACTTAAGTCATATTAAAATCTTCACTTATGTTAAAGTAGATTATTCGATTGGGAATATTGACTCTGTTGACTTTATTACTTGCATTTTAAGTGACTGTTGAACATGTTGTTAAGTAAATGGTACGTGTGGAAGTCGCCTTAACCTAGCATCGTGTACTTTTTGCATAGATGTCCAACTTGGAGAAAATCAACGAAGTATAGCTTTATAATGTTGCAATACTTTTAAATCTTGTTTTATGTTCTTGTTTTTAGACTTTGTCAATGGATAGGTTCATCATAGGTTCATCTGAGGATTTGTCATTGCTTTAATCAAAGGTCAATGTAACTTGATGTTACTCTAACAAAGGTTTTATTATACTATCTGTTGAACATGCAGATGTACGACAAGGATAAGACAAGGTTGTCACGTTTAATGAACTTTACAAGTTTAGAAGCAATAAATAATATCTCCATACCCTAAAAGTTCATAATCACAATGATAAGCTATGATATGTTAGATTATCACAATAACTCGATATCTATCACAATATGGCATTATATGCAGAACATTTTATGATATGCCATGACATCATTACGATATACCATGACAATTACCACGTTACGCCATGATATATCAGAAAACCTCCACGATGTGACATGATAATTTATGCATATCATAATGGTTTGACATTGGGTCTCTTCAGGTAAATTATATTTTCAAATTATTTCATTTTTCAAGGTCTAATTTAACTTACCTTTTCAAGCGGTCGAAAGCCTTTGTTATATCTAGTTATACAAAGGTGTGAACCGGTGTATTTCCCAACTTTGTGTTAAGTATGTTTTTAGTATCCGATTGAACAGGTGAGTTCCTGTGATGTGATTCTTGTGTCTGCTATGTCTATATCCAGGCTTCTAGCGTGGGATCTGAAATCGTAAATCTAAATTTCAACAAGTTTGATAAGGGAGGTATGGGTACACTACAGATAGTGTGTTGTGATAGAGTGGCGCACTCGTTGTAAAGAGATTGCGGTTGCTTTATTGCGATCCCTTTCTTTCATTGGTAATAACGTAATCAGATATAAAACAACTTTTTGATTAAATATGGTTATTTCTATATGGATATTATACGGTCTAATATTTTTGCAAATACTTTTTTACAGTTGAAAATCATGTCTTCGTCATCAGTAAGAATCAGAAAGTGTGCAATAGATTTTAAATGATATAGTTCGATATATTTATGATTATACAATATTGATGTTATGAGATTGCAATTTATTGACTATTTTCTACAATTGATGGATTCATGAATACAACATTGTGTGGAATGATACTGTCCAATACACGTGTAATTATCACTTCTATAACTTAGATATAGTTTCACTTTTAATATCGAAATTTTAATAAGATACAATTCGGATAACAACTCAATTACATTTGATAAGTTTGAAGTTAATCTTTAAGTAGGGTTGATGTTTATAGTGAGTTAGGAATCCTAGACTGTACCATGACCATGGTTAACATTTATGGAATCCTAAAATATACTGTAACCATGGTTAACATCTCTTATTAGGAATCCTAAATTGTACCATGACCATGGTTATCACGGTCTCATTTGTAATTTTAGAACGTACTGTAACGTTCAGTGACCGTCTCAAGGTCAAAAAGGGTCAAAAAGGTATTTTTTCAACTTGCTTCTAATTGACCACTTTTCAGAATCATCTACAAGTTCTCAGAAGTTCAAATGTGACTTTAGATCTAAGATTTGACCTTTAATGACCTTTTCATGATCAAATAGGTATATCTGTCTTGACATTTCTATGTTAATAATACTAAATTTTACTAATTTATAATGTCTTGTTCGATAATTAAGTCAAATAAATAAAAGTACTAAACTCCCAATTAGTCGCTAAAGGCGGTCAAAGGTCACTTTTGAATTTGGCAAAAAATCCCAGTTTCCCATCAAGAAAATCCGTCGTAAACTTTAACATATTGGCAATCTGAGGAATCTTGATAACCTGTAAAATCCTGTACAATATTAATGATAATAGGCCGTGAGATTCTAGACATTACTTACCCCAACAAGTAATGAAGTTCTCCCTGCCCGTGTTAGGTATATCAGTAATGGTTACTCTATGTTAATGTAACTCGTAATTTATCCAAAAACGTACCTCCTATTTGCACACACGTCCAAAGTCTAACACACGAGTATATTTCAAAACGGGAACTATATATTACATGGGTTTGAGTCTAACCGCAATAACAATGATAGGCCGTTATTTACTTAATATTCAAGAATTTGAAATTTAAAAGGAAATATTTATTTAAATAACTTTGACTTATTGCATATAAGCAGTATTGTTAAATATCAAATAATAAACTCAACTTATGGGATTATCCCGTTTAATGCAGTTATTCGCATTGTCCCCGTTCAGAAACGTGAAGGTGATCAAAACAAAATCAATAAAAACGATGACAAAGGTAAACTGGTGACATGCTCATAGACATATTGTACACAATGAATTCAAAACTCTAAGTTCATTAAGTGCACACTATGTCAATGTGATTCGAGGATATTGTTGGTAAATTTCGGATGATATATTTCGAAATACATCTCACATATACACTACAATATTCACGTAGTCCAAAATGATTGTTAACTTAACCTTTTAACGCATTGGTGAACAGAATTTGATTGGAATTGAAACTTTGTCCGATTTCTAGCTTGTGTTTTAAGCTTACCTGGGGAATCTCCCATCAATCAATCGCACCTCGAAAGCTGTGAATATTTTTGATTTGACCCGGGGTATCTAAAACCGATCAATTCTGAAGATAATGAAGTGAAGTATTTCATCATCTCGTATCGGAAGAGATGTTGAGTGTAACTGCCCAGGTTTACAATTTCATAAAAGTTGAAGTAACTTTACGCATGTCCTCCCAAATAAGTCATTATTGATTTGCCCGATTTCTGAGATCGCCACATATAGGTGAGATTACATATTAATGTAATTCTAAACTTCGTAAGTAATTGGAATTTCTCTTTATTTATAGTAAAATCATATATTTTGATTTTATTGACGGGAATGTTGATACGTCAAGATGATAAACATAGACATATTTCGGTGTATATTTTGGGATTAGTTACAACTGTATTTGTATAACATGAACATTAAAGGAACCAATAGGTTACCTTTTCAATCTTATGGTCAGAAAATAGATAAATCAAAAATGACAGAATCAATTCATATCAAAGGTCAGGACTTCAAAATAGAGGGTATCGTAAATGTAGTTATTTCTGATATCTGACATCGGAGTTCTCACAATGAGCTGTACACGTGGCTTCTCATCCGGATATCATCCGGTGTAGCACAGAGAGTACATGTGCATTACAGGAACTTTAGTTTGTGGTTTGGTATCAATCCATACGAATGTTGAAATAGCTAATGTCAATAATGCTAAAAACTATGATATGCTAATGTAAATAATGCTAATAATTATAATATGATAATGTCAATAATGCTGATAATGCAATTAATTATAATATGCCAATGCCAATAGGCTAATACTGATAATGCTTATGTCAATAATGATATAAATTGTGGTATACTAATGTCAATAATGCTGCTGATGCTAATGCAAATAATGCTTATAATCCTGATAATGCTGATGCTAATTACGGTAAAAATGCTGACCATGCCGAAAATGCTCATACTTCTGGTAATACAAATAATACTTTAATGCTCATAATGCTGATAATGCGACTGAAGAATAAAGAACCCGTAATCATAATACTGAGTTACATAGTAATAATATGCATATATTTATAATATTACAAGTAATGTAATAATAGCATATCATGACGGAATAAATATATATAAATTACTAAGAAATGACTGGTTAAATAAATGTAAGCAAATTGAGGTATAAGTTGCCAGAACAAATAAGAAGTTTCAAAAAGTGTGTACAAAAGGTATTGGAAGGCACTATTTTAAAAGAATGCTGAATGCATGGAAGTGAAATTTTAAGAAATGCTCAATTCAACAATGTGTTACATTTCACGAACAAATAATGATTGAAAGTTGAACACAATAAAATCAACCGAAGGTCAAGTGTCTCATCTATCATTGGAAAGCTTTGAATACATTTTGTAATATACTCGAGAAACTCAAGCATAATCCGTGTAACTGCTTCTTGTTTTAAATGGCTCAGTAACTTAAACACTAAACTAACAAGAATATCATTCATTCGATATCACCTGTAGTTTACTTTAGTCAGGTGAGGTGTTAGAAACTGTGATATCCCTGTCGGTTTGTTTATTATTTTGGATAAGACTGTTTATTTTGCGAATACGGTACGGCGGCCAATGAGCCTTGGGAGAAGGTCTACGTGGTGGAGCTAAACCAATACAACGTGTTCGAAATGTCTGGAATCGCGTTTTTATTTTGGAGATCAATTTAACTAAAATATGAGTTGCATTTACAAAGGGCAATAATAAAATAAAGACAAAGCATACAAAACTTGATCAAATCGAATTATGAAATACAATGAATGGGACAGAAGTGCAAATGTGCCATCCTGTAACTCTTGTACTAAATATCCGTCCAAACCTTTTATTATATAATCACAATCGCCGTGCATTTTAATTGGCATGTTTTATTGGTAATAATGATGTTTTCTCAATACTACGTCACTAAGGATTCCCATATATAGACGACCCTGCATTTGTCTCCCTGTGTTTTCATTATATTGGGTCACTCTGTAGTATACCTGATATTGGTTGTGTTTATGACTAACAAATTGTTGATCTCTGCGTTTGTTTGATCTCCAAGTGATCAATTATGATTTGATATCATTTCATATACACAAATCCCAGGATGAGTTGATACCAGAGTTATTAATGAAACGTGTTGTTCAAAAACATGAAGTTTGTCTGACATGGTATTAAGCACACACTAAAACAGGTCCTAAATGTTGTCCAATGCCAACCTTAGCTTAGATATGAAAACCAGTATGTATCGAAATTTATTTATTTGTTATCAAGTACTCTTTAATAGTCAATTCATTTACTAATATTATAGAATGAAAAAATCAAATTGGTTCTTCATTACGAGAGCTTTTTTTCCTAATTCACTATCTAAAGTTTTAGTTAAAGGGATGCATGTTGTTTAAATACATTTGCAGACACGGAGATTCTACTTTTTAACCATTTTCGTTCTTTCTCATTAAACTGTCTTATATTCATTTATTTCTGACATCACAACCTGAATCTGGCCGACTTAAGATATAGGTGATATTACCATAACGGTAAAGGTCAAGGTCAAGATCCAAAGGAAAGTATGGCTTGTTACAGGGTAGTAGTTGGTACTCGAGTTTCGTCTGGTAAAAAGACACACAGTGTCAACTATTGCACTTACTATCGCAAAAACAAACTGGTCGCCAAGCAATTTGCAGAGCATGTCTAAAACTCAACCGGATCTTTACGCTTGTCTGCTCTTTTATCTGTTAAAATCATGTCGAATGGATCATCGGTTCTCCTAAAATGGCAAAATTTATGTTGTGGTCATCCGCCAGTTTGACGGACAGACACACGCACACACGCATTTCCGAGCAAGAGACGACGATGATGTAACACTTTGAAAGAGAACGATAAACACTTGTTGCATATTTCTTGCTCATTTTTGTGTCCTGTAAACATTAGGATCGAACTTGCATGCCTTATGTCGATAGGATTGCGTATCTATAATAGAAATAGGTTCACCTTATGTTTTAGCATCAGTTTGCAAATTATTTACCCAGGCTGCCAATGCTTTTGGAAGCCATTATACTTTTCATCTTATTTCATTAGACCCCCCAAGATGTCTGGATAGATACCCCTCGCCCAACGCCCCCTCCACCACTCAAAAAAGGGTTCCAGACAAGTCTATTGAATACTCATTGATAACTATGGGAAAACAACAGACGAATCTACCAATAAAAGTTGATGAGTTCAAATTCCAAATGATATTACTTATCAATTACAGTCGATCACCGAATTCAATATTAGTTCATCATATTTTAGATTAGTAAAGTGATGTAGAACAAATGCTGATCATAAACTGCGCGGAATTATTTTTAAGCTCTACATTCATTTTTTTACTTTTTGGATTTATAATTTGTATTAAGATCTACGAAACCGGAGAGCATTGTATCAAGTACAGATCTATTTCATTTGAACACGAATATCTTTTGATGCGAATGTCATCCACTAGTGAATTTAATGTCGGAATCGGGAATGGAAAGCAAGAAACACCTATAATGCAAGTGACACCTATTAGTATATAGTGCAAGTGACAACTATAATACACCCACTGGCGATTGGATCCCCCATGTATGATCATACTTCAGCTAATAATGGTAATAAAATCTGTTGATAAAAAGAAACTTTTTGATTGAAAATCCTGCATTTTCTTTAATATTGAGCAAATATTTGGGATTGAATGCTAGTCACGTATCATTACTTAGCAATCAAGACGATCGTGTATTATAATCAATGTCCCTGTGTACCCTCCCCAACTATGTACCCCCGCCCAACTGTTTCCCTTACCAGCCCCCTCCCACTAACAGCCCATAACCATCTTAATAATGGCGACAATGCGCCATATATGATCATGTAGAATAACATTGTGAACCGTGTCTATCGTTATTATATTATGTCGATATTCAATAGAAGTAACAGTGGGTTCCTCAATAAGTGACGACGTTCTGGTTTATCTTGAGAGCTACTCTAATACTTTTGATATTGCGTCATACCATCACTTTTCATGTGACTCACACCGTCTCACCCTCTTTAGATAAACGAACAAACTCGCTCAAGCCAATCGGATGATACCATTCTTCTAAGATTGCACTTCATGTATAGAAGCATATTAAACTTTATAATGATCGCTCCTACTTAGAGGGTGCTGCACAAACCAGTTAGCTCATGTAAACTGATCGCTTCTAGTTAGAGGGAACTGCACTAACCAGTTAGTTCATATAAAATGATCGCTCCTAGTTAGAGGGAACTGCACTAACCAGTTAGTTCATATAAAATGATCGCTCCTAGTAAGAGAGTATTGTACAAGCCAGTTGGCTCATGTAAAATGGTCACTCCCAGTTAGAGGGTGCTACACAAGTCAGTTAGCTCATGAAAAATGATCCTTCTTAGTTAGAGGGTACTGTACAAGCCAGTTGGCTCATGTAAAATGGTCGCACCTTGTTAGAGGGTGCTGTACTAGCCATTTGATTAAAACGTATATGATTTTATCATTTTTATTCTATTATTTTGTTGTATAAGGTAGAACTTTCCATGGCTTTGTAAAATGTAGAGCTTCAAATTGGGTTAATAAAGGTAAACATTTCTCACTCAGGCATGTCAGGTATACGATTTGATGCAAGATTGATCCGATGGTTCAAATAGAAAACAAGTGCTGAGCAATCTGGATTCGATGAGAGATATGTGTGTTTTAGCTGTATATGGAGTTTTTCTGTGAGGACCAGATATGATATGCACACTCATAAATGACGGTACACCTATCACAACTTGCCTTCTTGACCTAAATTGAGATGTTGGTATAATTTCATTAGAAACCCCCACGGGGGTAAAGCAGACCCGATGATGCAATGAGCTTGCTCGGCGGTATCATGACTGTGTAACGGGTCTTAATGTATAAGTGTGCTCGGCGGTACGGGTAGGTTCAAACAACGCGGATCCTCAAAGCATGTGCTCATGGTATATTCGTGTTTTAACACCCGTGAACCCTTGTAACTATCTTAAAAATGAAGTATTTTACGTGTACTAGTTGTATTCTTATGTAAATGTCAATCTGACCTTCCGAATAGAGAAAGGTACAATTGTATTTGAAACAGGTTTTAAAGAATTCTTATTCAATTTTCAAGGGCAAACAAAGACCTCTTTTGTCTTGTGGATAAAGTAGGAAACACGCGAATGCGAATATTTACGATATCCATAAATACGTGCAGGCCTATGAGAAAAGCATAATATGACCGATTAAAGAGCTGCTTGGTGTATAGGTTTATGTGAAACACTAAGTTGCTTAAAAGAAATACGATATCGTCCACCATGATGCAATTTTGTCAAAACTTTATACTGGACGTTGAATAAAAAATACAAAGCTATCAACCGGATGTGCCATTTACGTAGCCAAAACCGTAACCTGTCAATCAAAAATACCAAATTGTCAACAAGAAGTGCCATTTACGTAGCCAAAACCGTAACCTGTCAATCAAAAATACCAAACTGTCAACAAGAAGTACTATTTACGTAGCCAAAACCGTAACCTGTCAATCAAAAATACCAAATTGTCAACCAGAAGTGCCACTCACGCAGCCAAAACAATAGCCTGTCAATCAAAAATACCAAACTGTCAACATGAAGTGCCATTTACGTAGCCAAAACCGTAACCTGTCAATCAAAAATACCAAATTGTCAACCAGAAGTGCCATTCACGCAGCCAAAACAGTAACCTGTCAATCAAAAATACCAAACTGTCAACAAGAAGTGCCATTTACGTAGCCAAAACCGTAACCTGTCAATCAAAAATACCAAACTGTCAAAAAGAAATAAGAAATACAAAACAAACAGCAAGAAAGACCAAGCTGTCTTCAAAAAATACATTGTTAACAAGTTATACCAAAACTGTCGACAAGAATATATACATAAATAAAATCTCAACTGTTAGTAAAATACCAATCTGTCATTAAGAATACAAAACTCTTGACTAGAAATACCACTGTGCGAACCAGATAAAACAAACTAATTGTCAATCATAAATACTAAACTGTCAACAAGAAATGCCAGACCGTCAATCAAAAATACCAAAGTGTCAACCAAAATTACCATACCGGAAATGTATATAACATTTATCTGTTATCGCGCCGCTCTTCATATCTAGCTGGATCGCTCAGTCAATGTTTTATGATTCTTTATCTGAATTATATCAGTATAATTTTAGATGAACTCCATATTTCAGTCAAGTAGTAAATTAACACACATTGTCATTTCTTATAGATAAGTAGACGCTGGACCAAGTTGTTTAGAGTTGCCTTGCGTTGGACAATGTTGTAGAAATGTTAGAGTGAATTGTTGCTAGGCAATATATATCCAGGGTAAACTGCAAATTAAGCTTCGGACAATGTTGTAGAAATGTTGTAAGAGTGTATTATTACTAGGCAATATAGACCCAGGGTAAATTGCAGGGCTTTGGACAATGTTGTAGAACTTGTGGATTTTCTCCAATAAAAGTTCAAATCAAAAGATATGGAGGAGAATAAAAATGATATGTGAGACAAGCAGGCAAATCCTAATCAAAAAGTTGTAGATGTGTTAGAGATCGTATAACAATCCGAGTGATCTATTGTAAAGAGGGGGGAAGTGTTGCGACTATGAAATCTATAAATAGTCCCACAACGGTAATACCGACAAATATCACTAGCCAATTACGACTTTTGAATCATTCAATGTCTTGCAAATAAACACATGACCTCGATTCAATATCGATCTCCGTAGCAATATACTCGGATCATCTTCTAATTAGAAATGTAAATGGGGGTATTTAAGAAGTCCACTGGGTCCAAAACACAATATGTTCAACTGGCCGAGTGTGATGTGGAAAACAAGCGCCTTGGGAACGAATGTCCATTAATAAGTATTTCTACATTGGCTCTTAGTAAATATTGCGTACCAAATAACAAACAGATAATCAACTGTCAATCATAGATATTAAATAGCATATTGTAATTAGAAATAGTACAATGTCAAATGACGATCCATACTGTTAACATAGAGTACCAAACTGAAAATCAGAAATACAATATCATATTGGCAATCGGAAAAGGTAAAATACCAAAAAGAGATACAATATTGACGAGTAAAACTGTTAACCCAAAGTACCAAACTGAATATCAGAAATACAACAATATCCAATAAATATAATAATATCAAACAAATACAATAATATTTAAACAAATACAATACTATTTGTTTTCGTCAATTCTTTATGATTTCGTTTCTAAAAGGAATTCCTGCCCTTGCTTATTGTACCCCTCATTAACATCCTGTTTGTTGGCCCTCATTTACATGCTGTGTGTACCCTTCATTAACATGCTGTTTGTCACCCCTCATTTACATGCTGTTTGTTACCCCTCATTAACATGCTGTTTGTTACCCCTCATTAACATGCTGTTTGTTACCCCTCATTCAGCCTACGGGTCAACTCAAAGGAGAAATGATAGATCTTTAATTTTAAAAACCCAGACTGTTGGCTTCTTCACTGCTTTACATTATGTGCTCTATTAGATCAAGAACATCTTTTAAAGAAGCAAAACAAACCGTTCGAAGTGGTAAATGTACCCTGATCCCGACACCGATTTATTTTCCTGCACCGTTCCCGGGACAGAGACATTCAGATGCGTGTAGTCCTCGGGTTTAAACGTTTCCGTCCCTGTGACCTCCCCCCCCACGATACCCCACCCCTAGACATACTCATATTGTACTGGATTGATTTTGTTAGCCACTTGTTATTCTGGGCTCCCCAAATGTTCTGGCTTTTGCCCAACTGTTCCAACAACCTAAATGTTCTGGCTTTTGCCCAACTGTTCCAACAACCCAAATGTTCTGGCTTTTGCCCAACTGTTCCAACAACCTAAATGATCTGGCTTTTGCCCAACTGTTCCAACAACCTAAATGTTCTGGCTTTTGCCCAACTGTTCCAACAACCTAAATGTTCTGGCTTTTGCCCAACTGTTCCAACAACCTAAATGTTCTGGCTTTTGCCCAACTGTTCCAACAACCTAAATGTTCTGGCTTTTGCCCAACTGTTCCAACAACCTAAATGTTCTGGCTTTTGCCCAACTGTTCCAACAACCTAAATGTTCTGGCTTTTGCCCAACTGTTCCAACAACCTAAATGTTCTGGCTTTTGCCCAACTGTTCCAACAACCTAAATGTTCTGGCTTTTGCCCAACTGTTCCAACAACCTAAATGTTCTGGCTTTTGCCAAACTGTTCCAACAACCTAAATGTTCTGGCTTTTGCCCAACTGTTCCAACAACCTAAATGTTCTGGCTTTTGCCCAACTGTTCCAACAACTTAAGTGTTCTGGCTTTTGCCCAACTGTTCCAACAACCTAAATGTTCTGGCTTTTGCCCAACTGTTCCAACAACCTAAATGTTCTGGCTTTTGCCCAACTGTTCCAACAACCTAAATGTTCTGGCTTTTGCCCAACTGTTCCAACAACCTAAGTGTTCTGGCTTTTGCCCAACTGTTCCAACAACCTAAATGTTCTGGCTTTTGCCCAACTGTTCCAACAACCTAAATGTTCTGGCTTTTGCCCAACTGTTCCAACAACCTAAATGTTCTGGCTTTTGCCCAACTGTTCCAACAACCCAAATGTTCTGGCTTTTGCCCAACTGTTCCAACAACCTAAATGTTCTGGCTTTTGCCCAACTGTTCCAACAACCTAAGTGTTCTGGCTTTTGCCCAACTGTTCCAACAACCTAAATGTTCTGGCTTTTGCCCAACTGTTCCAACAACCTAAATGTTCTGGCTTTTGCCCAACTGTTCCAACAACTTAAGTGTTCTGGCTTTTGCCCAACTGTTCCAACAACCTAAATGTTCTGGCTTTTGCCCAACTGTTCCAACAACTTAAGTGTTCTGGCTTTTGCCCAACTGTTCCAACAACCTAAATGTTCTGGCTTTTGCCCAACTGTTCCAACAACTTAAGTGTTCTGGCTTTTGCCCAACTGTTCCAACAACCTAAATGTTCTGGCTTTTGCCCAACTGTTCCAACAACCTAAGTGTTCTGGCTTTTACCCAACTGTTCCAACAACCTAAGTGTTCTGGCTTTTGCCCAACTGTTCCAACAACCTAAATGTTCTGGCTTTTGCCCAACTGTTCCAACAACCTAAATGTTCTGGCTTTTGCCCAACTGTTCCAACAACCTAAATGTTCTGGCTTTTGCCCAACTGTTCCAACAACTTAAGTGTTCTGGCATTTGCCCAACTGTTCCAACAACCTAAATGTTCTGGCTTTTGCCCAACTGTTCCAACAACCTAAGTGTTCTGGCTTTTGCCCAACTGTTCCAACAACCTAAGTGTTCTGGCTTTTGCCCAACTGTTCCAACAACCTAAATGTTCTGGCTTTTGCCCAACTGTTCCAACAACCTAAATGTTCTGGCTTTTGCCCAACTGTTCCAACAACTTAAGTGTTCTGGCTTTTGCCCAACTGTTCCAACAACCTAAGTGTTCTGGCTTTTGCCCAACTGTTCCAACAACCTAAATGTTCTGGCTTTTGCCCAACTGTTCCAACAACCTAAGTGTTCTGGCTTTTGCCCAACTGTTCCAACAACCTAAATGTTCTGGCTTTTGCCCAACTGTTCCAACAACCTAAATGTTCTGGCTTTTGCCCAACTGTTCCAACAACTTAAGTGTTCTGGCTTTTGCCCAACTGTTCCAACAACCTAAATGTTCTGGCTTTTGCCCAACTGTTCCAACAACTTAAGTGTTCTGGCTTTTGCCCAACTGTTCCAACAACCTAAATGTTCTGGCTTTTGCCCAACTGTTCCAACAACCTAAATGTTCTGGCTTTTGCCCAACTGTTCCAACAACCTAAATGTTCTGGCTTTTGCCCAACTGTTCCAACAACCCAAATGTTCTGGCTTTTGCCCAACTGTTCCAACAACCTAAATGTTTTGGCATTTGCCCAACTGTTCCAACAACCTAAGTGTTCTGGCTTTTGCCCAACTGTTCCAACAACCTAAATGTTCTTGCTTTTGCCCAACTGTTCCAACAACCTAAATGTTCTGGCTTTTGCCCAACTGTTCCAACAACCTAAATGTTCTGGCTTTTGCCCAACTGTTCCAACAACCCAAATGTTCTGGCTTTTGCCCAACTTTTCCAACAACCTAAATGTTTTGGCATTTGCCCAACTGTTCCAACAACCTAAGTGTTCTGGCTTTTGCCCAACTGTTCCAACAACCTAAATGTTCTGGCTTTTGCCAAACTGTTCCAACAACCTAAATGTTCTGGCTTTTGCCCAACTGTTCCAACAACCTAAATGTTCTGGCTTTTGCCCAACTGTTCCAACAACCTAAGTGTTCCGAGTTCATTTACTTTACCAGATCTGAAAAGAGAGAGTGCAAAAGCATTATTTTGCTTGAAAATGTTGGCACCAAAATGGTATCCTTTTTTGAACAATTGAGCCAAAATATATTGATATATTCTATTTTGATATTCTATTGCTATAAATTGAATTGAAAATCACCTTATCGAGTGTATTTTATAAAAGAGTAAACCTAGAATACTTGGGTCAGGTCAACACACTTGGGTAGACCAGAACACTTGGGGCTTCACACATATTTTCGTTTAGCCCTCCTCTTACACTTCTCACCCCATAAGGGGAAATAAACTGAGCCTCGGAGAACCACCGACTCGATGTATCTGACTGACAGCTCGGGGCCTTTGGTATAAGAAAGTTACTAAGTTCAGGAAGTTAGTAACAATCTGTTAAGTACAATATGTGCCAGATGGCCATGTTCTCTCTCCATAGACATGATAGAGTTACATCTACAATATGGAGGACTTAATCACTGAGTATTACACATGGCTGTAATTACTAGACTTAATTGGGGTTACTTCGAATTACGTTATGTGTGGTGCCCTATGTCGGAATAATACACAGTAAAACCAAACATGGTTGTTGAACACTACCAGTCAAGTCCAAGTGGAATATGAAAAGGTAACTTAAAACTAGGATCAAGACCGAGCTCTGCCTAATAATGACGTAATAATCCAACTAAAAAATTATTTTGTTGCCCATATCACCCGTTGCAAAAACAAATAAATACATGTATTATACCATCTCATTTCTCTCAGTCGTAAAAATTGCCATGGTGATACTTTGAATAATGTTTCGTGATCCATCTAGCATGTCTATGCTTTTGCCTTGCTTAATCTCAATTCAAAGGAAAGTCTCGGTTTGGAGAACAGTCTCCTGGGCTAATAATATTTGATGAAAAATATAGAAATATCACCAAAATTAAATTATGAATATTCAAAAGAGGACATATAAATCTACACGATGTAAAAATATCAAAATTGTCCGAAGCAGGCGTAACTTGCAGTGGACCGATTCAATAAAAGACAAGTCTCGATTTGGAGAAAGAAGTTCATCAGTGTACTGCACTACTAATTTCTAATGAAAGAAATATCACCCAAATTAAATTATGGATATTCAAAAGAGGACATTTAAATCTACGAATGTAAAAAGATCAACATTGTCCAAAGCAGGCGTTATATACGTGCAGTAGACTGATGAAATTCGTTCTCCAAACCGAGACTAGTCTTTTGATATAGTTGGGTCTTAAATCCAGTGGAGATGACGATACAAATAAATAGACGTTAAACAGAAACACGTTTGACTGTACTATAAAAATGGAGGTTTCTAATCGACAGGGGTTAACATACTAATGAACATAATCATCACTATTAATTTTACAATACCCAACTGACTTCAAATAGTGTGCGGTGCATTCTAATCATTTTAATACAGCGGGGAAGTTGGCACAAAGATGAGTTCATGGAACAGTAAAGACACCCTTTGAATGAGATTGTCTTCGTAGACCCTCTTAAACACTTTATGTATAAACTATTTATATGTCTAACATTACATCACTACATCGTTGCCTATACATAGATTGAAAACAATCATTTTAAGTCCGATACAACCATAGAACCTCCTAAATATTGACACAAAAACTGTATAAACTATTTATATGTATAAATTATGTATATGTATAAACTATGTATGTATAAAGTATGTATATGTAAAAACTATGTATATGTATAAACTATGTTTAGGTATAAACTATGTATATGTATAAACTATTTATATGTATAAACTATTTATAAACTAATGTGATATAGTCAGAGGCAAGAATGGCTTGCAGATTGGGAATTAGGGTACATAAAGGGAAGGCAACAATGAGATATATACAAGTTAATTATATATTTGTTATTTTGGGCGTTGAAAAATTGAACCTTAAGTTGTGTAATCTTTATTAGTATTACCTTACGATTGAATTGTAAACGTCTTTTCATCTTTTTCGTCTTATCGTCTTTGTTAAATTAGAAAATGTAATATAATGTAATATATATCTTCAGACTGAATTTTAATGGGTTCCTCTTGGTAATCCAAGATGTGAAAGAGGGCATACAGAGAATCTTGAACAGAGAGTAAATGACCCATTCACTTAACCAACGCCCCCCCCCCCTCACACACACACACATGACACACTTTTTCTCAGTATGTCGCTGCTGCCTCTTAATGGCAGATCTGCATGATGATTTTCTAGAGTTATCTATACATTCTAAAGAACAAGTTAACACTCAATTAATAATCTGGGTACACTAAAGTACATTTTATGAAAAAATGAGAAATTTAGGCCGTGTTTAGAATAATTTACCAATGTATGTTAATCTGAAAAAAAGACATGGTCATTAAAATGGTAGAAAGTGCAATCTGACCTTAAGTCAAATGTGACGATAGGAGGCAGGAGCATCGTGTTAACTAATGTCATGAACGTGGGCACTGTTGTTAACATACCTTTAAACGTGAAAAATATGCAAAATATTTCAATTCAAAATATATGTATAATAACGATACGTGTATGTGGACGCCAAGGTCATATACTGCAATCAAATTCTATTTTGAATGGCTCTACCTTACAATAGACTTTACTTACGTTGAACTTCATGTGATCAGTCTAAGTACATTGCTTCGTAATGGACAGCTAGTATGCCTATTAGTGTTGTTATGATTATATCCAACTGTTAATGTGTCCTACATACGATATATAATCCAAAAAATCCACTGGCGAAAAGTAAAGCTATTGCTGAAGTATTTGATTAAATAGTAATATTTAGTTGGCGAAACTCTCCAAGCAGTTTTATATGTCCATTGAAACGCTAATCAAATACTCCAGTATTAAGTTTATTCGCATTTATCGCAGCGTGTATGTTCTATTGATACAAACCGCGACTGCGAGGAGGATTGAATACCAATATAATACATGTTGAAATGGCTATATACAAATAGTCGAATACACTAAAATACGTAGGTCAAAGTTCAAAGATAACGTCTGGCTAAAGGCGTTTTTTATTTCCCCAGGAATCTCTTGTGCGGCTTTTTGGGAAATGATGTCAATTTTATCCTAGCGGCAATGAACTTAGTTTAATAATGATACGTACACTCCCCTCCATAAGTTTGGCAACCTTTGCTCCCCCATTGAACTACGTGTTAAAGCCTCTTTATGTTTGACTTTTTATTATTTACTTACCCTGGGATGAAATTACTTATAATATTAATGGAAACGTAACTTGACTTTCATTTAGCATTCGTTTCCCATTGAAAAATAACCACCACACGCAATGTTACAAGCACCTCCATAAGTTTGGCAACCTAAGCTCCCCCATTGTTACTTCGGTCCAAAGCCTTCTCTATATTCCGGCTTTGAGGAGGAAGATTGAGCTGCCTTAGTATTATAAATATTGTAAATCATTGTGTCACACGCACAGTAAATATGGCATAATAATATGAAATATACCTTTATGTATAGATTTGAAGAACATCAGCTCACATGCCCGTCTGAATCTATTGTTATATTTGATTTCTTTAAGCGAGAATAATTTCAAATGTTATTCACGTCCAGAACCGGAAGCCATTTTTAGCTACAGCGAGAAAATTTCACCATGTGTCAAACTCCGAAATGAAATTTTGAAATATCTAAATCCAGACAAGCAACGCTTCATCCTAAATATGATTAATATTCTTTAAAATATTTATAAAATTTATTAAAAATGAGTTCTAGGTGCGTGTAGGTGCGTGTAGCACAGTACATACGAAATCAATGAAGTTTCGTCTAGCTGTAAGCTAGAGACTCGAGTAACCCCATTGAACTACGTTAAAGCCTCTTTACGTAAGACTTTTTATTTACTTACCTGCGATAAAATTAGTTATAATATTTATGGAAACGTAACTTGACTTTATTTCAAATCCCTCGAAGGCAGTCACGAGCAAAATATATCCAGCAGTTCCAATAATCAAGTATGAATTCCTCACTAGTACCCCGGACAGGTTGTATGATGCAGTCGTTTTTTTACTCTATATTTGCAATAGAACAACCATTTTTATTGAAATTTTCAAGATTTCTTCTAGAGACAATTTCCAACATGGAAAATAAATATTTTATCAAAATTTCCAATTTTATGATTTTGACAGGCTTTTTTCAAAAACACTACACTGTCAATAAAATACAGGTTTTTGCTTGAACAATTGAACTTTTAACGTCATTTTAAATATTGTCTGGCTATGGAATTTCCAGCCACCTAAAGTCTTTCCAGATATATCTGTTGCCATATTCATAATAATGGCTGATTATTGTTATTCACTTGAGTCATATTCAGTATTATTACAGTGCATTAGGCGAATAAAAATTTGTTGCTCTGGACCTCGTTTTGTGAAGCGTTCCCTAGATTGAGCCCAGATAGAGGAGGTCAATCTTCTTGTCCACAGACATGAGTTCAACCAGGTCCAAAATAAAGTAAAACATTACGAATCTCCTATTTGAAGTATTCTTGGCAATAGATCCTTCAGAGATGTTAATACAGCTGTGTCAAATTTCAACATGAAATTGTCAGGGAGACCTGACATTTTAAAAGCATGGTACAATTTACGTGCCACAGGCTCGCATTGCTGAGTGACGGTGGCGGAAAAAGCCAGTGGAGAAAAAGGTGCGTTTTCAGAGAAAACGTGACCCAGAATGACAAGTTCATTGGCCTAATGCACTGTAATAATATTAGGCCTATTGAATATGACTAAAATGAATAACAATAATCAGCCATAATTAATATGGCATCAAATACATCTGGAAAGACTTTAGGCTGTCAAAAATCCAATAGCTAGACAATCTTTGAAATGACGTCAAAAGTTCAATTGTTTAAGCAAAAACCTGTATTTTATTGACAGTGTAGTGTTTTTGAAAAAAGCCCGTCAAAATCATAAAATTAGGAATTTGACAAAATATTTATTTTCCATGTTGGAAATTGTCTCCAGAATAATATATGAAAATTTCAATAAGAATGGTTGTTCTATTGCAAATATAGAGTAAAAAAACGACTGCATCATACAACCTGTCCGGGGTACTAAGCAAATAGGACGTTATCGGCCAACACAACGCAACCAAGACAGACGACAGTATCGTCCTGACCATACTCAAATTCACATGAACAAGAAAGTTCGATGCATTGATTAGTGCGACATCTTTTAATAACGTAGAAAGATTTCAAGCATTATAATAACTGTCACAACAACATAAATATAAAAGTGCCTTTACATTTGCCCTGCATTTTAAATATCGGTAATGGTACCTGTTTTGATAACTTTTGAGAATGTTTCCATGAATTCAACTATCATTCGAAAAACAAAGGCAGTCACGAATTGAAATGTGAAAAACAAGGCAATCACGAAATGGGCAAGCGTGCTGTTCCCTTAAGACTCTTAAGGTGCTATGGAAGTTAACAGGAAATGACAAAACAAAAAATGTCAAAACCATGCTGGATTTTGAACATTTTTTGAACCAAGATAACAGAGTTCTGTTTGGACCTCCAGTCAGTTTAACTAGTGTCATATCATTTACATGACCGGGAACACAATGGAAATGGTCAGAATGACCATAAACATGATGAAATAACCTTTTCAGCCCTCTTAAAATGTGACTGAAAAATAGCTAAAAGTACGTGCTCAGGAAAGGTCAATGAACAGAATCTTTTGATTTTTTCAGAAAATGTGTCTAATATATTGCTCTAAATGATACAATCTTTGAAATTTGAAAAAAATCGTCTGAAACAATAATGGCTGTAGTTAAAAGGAAAATAGATCGATTTTAAATTCATTTTTTCATTTCTTTTTCTTTTTCTAAGAATGATATGAACATTTTTAAAATTGTATCATTTAGAGCAATATATTGGGCACATTTTCTGAAAAAGTCAAAAGATTCTGTTCAGTGACCTTTCCTGAGCACCTACTCTTAGCTATTTTTCAGTCACATTTTCAGAGGGCTGCAAAGGTTATTTCATCATGTTTATGGTCATTCTGACCATTTCCATTGTGTTCCTGGTCATGTAAATGATATGTGGAACTAGTTAAACTGACTGGAGGTCCAAACAGAACTCTGTTATATTGGTTCAAAATATTTTCAAAATCCAGCATGGTTTTGACATTTTTTGTTTTGTCATTTCCTGTTAACTTCCATTGCACCTTATTAGAAGTTTGTATTTTCGAATGAAAAGATCGGACACTGAAATGAATTATTATAGTATACTCTATATTACCCCCTATGAATATCAAAGAAATGCCAATCAGTGATCTAGTACAGTAAAACCTATGTCGAATGAACATTTCTGTCAAGAAAAGCCGTTCATTGTAGGTAGGTTTTCACTACAGTCATTTAAAGGTCGTATCATGCTCACAAACCAGTGGCTCAACAAGGCTATTAAAAGGAAATGTGCAATTTAATTTGATATCTTATTCTGCGTCTGTATTCAGTTAGCACAAGAGATAAAGATTAATAGATGACGTTGGGTAATTGCGGATAGAGGTAATGCTCATAGTAGTTCGATAGGTGTTCTTTGTAGGAATGTATTTTAACATGAAAGTCAATGGGAAAAATAGGTTCTGTCATATAATAATACTCACTGTAGACTGAAGACTGTAGATTGTAGACTGATACTGTAGAGTGCCCAGGGGAAAGGTGTTCACTAACACAGGTTTTACTGTATTTGATGGATATATCAATATATTGACAATATGTTTTTACATGAGGAATATGGAAATCCTTTTACAACCTGATCAAATAAAACAACGAACCACAAACCATGCAATTATGAATTGCGTAGTTTTCTAAATGATTCGGAAAAAGCTGATCAAATACCCTTTACATTCGTTCGACTGCACTTCTTAAAAGAGAACTTCTTTTATAACTAGTCTCTGTGCGCAGGGGACTGATCAAACCAAACTGCCGGCCATTTCCACCTCTAAAAATGTGTTGGGATATTTATATTCATCATGTTGATCTTTCCCATAAACGTTCATCAGCTTTAAGATAAATAATTTTGTTATTGATAATTATACCATTGGAATTATGTCCAGTAAAAATAACATTATCTGTTCAATTCGAGGAAAGCTTCTCCGCTTTTTGTGATTTATTAATTTTCCGAGGAAAGAAATATTTTTGAATTTGGAAATATTCGAAAAACAACATAATATTCTATAGTAGTTCCCGTTGTTATCCGTGAATGGAGAGGTTAAGCTTTGCATATATAATCGAAACTGAACCTGTACGTATCACTCGACCATATACAAATTCATGTAGCTTTCTCATATAAATAGCCGTTCAAATCCAGTGTTTGTTTAGACTACACCATAGCGTGTAATGATTCTATACTATGTCATTGATGCGGTTTTATAGCTGGTTTTCTAATACATATTTTAAACGAGCTCGTTTCGTAAGATTTTTGGCGCTAAATCATGCATGACATACATCATCGTGTTCAGCAAGAATTCAACTGTGCATCGAAATCAAAATTGACAGCATAGTGTTCAATAGACACGAGTAAAATGGTTCCCGTTGACCCAACGTCAAATATTCAAATCTCCCGTTCTAAACCCGAAACTCTGAAGCTGAAAGAGTATCTGAAGTAGACTAAGCGCGCATAAAACTATGAGCGCTCGATACATTCCTTTGTTAATTTTTGTACTTTGCGTTCACGGTTACGTTGTGAAAAACATCGTTAGCTTAACCTCTCCAATATTTTTTGTTTAAGACGTCACTTTCCTTGAGGAAGAATAAAAGCGGTAGACGAAAGGTAGGTAAACCATATATATTTCTGGAAATAAGATATTTAAATCTTTGAGTGGGTATGATTGTTTAACATTTAATATGAAATTAATGCTGACATTCATTGACTTTCTATTTTATGTGAAATATATGATACTGATGAATTTACATGAACAGATATTTGAAATAATTAATGATCGAAAACTTACATAAATAATTGTTCATATTAATTACATCAAGCGTTTCATATTTATAGATTGCAATTAAACTATTTTAGGAATATAGCTATCATTAAACACCCGGATGCATTGTTTTCAAAATTATATTGTTTGAATAAAATAACGAAGAGGCGTTATTCTATTTATTCCAAACAGTATTAATTGAAATAAGTGGAATAAAACAGGTTGGTGATATGTAACAATGCACTTAAAACCCATCCCCCCGGCCCTAACTTCAATAGCGCGCAAAATTCCATATCTCAGACCGTGCACCTATTCAAAATTTTACTGATTTGTTAAATTTTCAAACGGAAATATTTAAAACACAAACCTTTATATTTTGTCCTGGTGATCAGGCAATATATATATATATATATATATATATATAGAGAGAGAGAGAATATAATATATAGAGTGAGGATATCCTATGATTTTTGAGAGATACCATTTTAATGGTATCTTTTACAAAAAGTTACATGTGCCATGCGATTTTAATCTGGTTTATTGTATAGGAAAAAAAGGAAATGAATTAATTGAGGATAATATGAAATCATATAGCTATTATGACTAGGCTTAATTATTATTTCTGGTACACTTATTGCAAAGATTAGTGCGCTCTTGGGTCCAGGGGAGATGCAAACAACCCACCCATATGCTTTTTGAAATGTTGTCCTGATTTCCACCCCTGCTTTTTAAATTTTTGTTGCATTAATATGTTGCGTTTTGACACACGGTTAACCCCGTTAAAAGATAAAGTGGAAAGCAATGTAATCCATTGCTTTCGGCTTATTTTGATCACCCATAATGGATATCTTTAAAACGCCTGAAGGAATTACTTTAAAGGGGTTAATATGACACATAAATAAACGGCAGATATTGGTCAGGTGTTTGGGGGGGGGACTTATTTTAGAAGATGTAACATGGTACAATTTTTCAAAATTTTGAAAAATTCGAACTAACATACGTACAGATATATTGTAGACAAGACTTAACAGACAAGATCTTACGACTGAAAATTCAAAATAGCCGAAAATGAAAAGCGAATATATTTTTTGCCCATTTTTCTATAAAATGATCTCACAAACTTTCCATTAACAGTGACATGGCGGGTTTTATGATGCACAACATGTGGAATCTTTTTTAAAGCTACCAATATGATACCGTATGAATTTAAATAAAGTTAGATAATAAACAGTATCTTTCACTATCCTAGTTTCGATAATATCGAATTTTATTTTGTACAATTATCTGTTTTATCGAATCATTATCATGGTCTATAAAATGTTTTTTTGGGGAAATGACAATGAATCATACTTGAAAGACTTGAAATGATTCTTGAACAAATTGTCTATTTTATTAGCTTCAAGTCAGGTGACGATACCAGGATATCGTCTTTTATTAAAGGCTGCGGGCTGAAGGACGATCGTGATTGGTACCCTGTAATTTGACAATTACTTTAAACTTATGAACTGAGTCGTATATTTTCGAACTATGGAATCGTGATTCTTGGCGAATCTAAACGCAAAATAACTAAACAACAAATCTCGGAGGCAACGTATATGGAAATGACGTAGTTTAGGTGGAAGTATAAATGTTTGTTTTTGGAAGCAAAATGCTAGGGGGTCTGTGTATACAAAATAATGTTTACGTATATTTGTTGTAAACACAATGATAGGAATGCTTGTAGGTAGTAGTGTCTAGTTTTGTTTACGTTTTTATATTAGTGCCTGTTTGGTTATGACACCATATCCAGTGACATATCATGTAACCCTTATTATCATAAAGCCACACAACCAGAACCATACATTTTAGTTTTATGTTTGACAAATATTATATTGTAACAAGGGTTGGGTGACAAACGCCTTTTATTTTTATTGTACTTACTCTAAAACACAAAGTTTATGTAAAAAGTAAAGAAAACAACCCTTAAAACAAAATAAAAATTTGATCATTTATATCTATGTATAGGCAGTTACCGCTAAACATATATTAAGGTGCGGGGTCCTCAGTGTGATGTAGCATGGTGAGTAACTGCGACGTCTCTTGTTATCATGATGTGGTTATAACGAATCCGTTTTGTGATGCAGTAAATAAAAGATAAATCACTGAGTAATGAGACCGGAACATCCAATATAAATGCCAAGCAAGCTGTGGATTAGATTATATCAGACATAAATATTGTGTAACAAATATGAACACATACCTTGGATTTATTCTCGTATGCTTAGCGTTAACGACGCTTGGACAAGAAGACGCTGAGGTGAAAACATGTGATTCGAGTGATACAGAAGCGTTGACGAAAAGTATGAATGCATTTGCGATAGATTTGTACAAGGAAATTGTAAAGCAGAATAAGGGAAATGATACTGAGAATGTCTTCATAAGTCCAATCAGTATTTCAATGGCATTGTCAATGATGTTATTAGGGACAGCCGGGGATACGAAGACACAAATGGTTGAGACACTTCACCTAAAGGACACACCTGGCGACATTTTCCACTCAGCATATGCGTGCTTGAAAGATTTCCTCTTCAAAGATAGAAAAGCATTTGCACTGCAATCCGCGAACAAGTTATATCGAGACAAGACTCTGAAAGTGAAGGAACCATTTCTTGAATCTTTAAACAAATTCTACGATGGTGCAATTGAGGAGTTGGACTTTAAAGACAGCGAAACGAGTACCAAAATTATTAACAATTGGGTAGCAGAACAGACCATGCAAATGATTAAAGAGGTCCTAGTACCGGGCGACATAGACACTATGACAATCATGGCGTTGGTAAACGCTATATACTTTAAAGGCAGTTGGGTCAGTCAGTTCAAGCCAGAAAACACCAAAGAACGGATTTTCCACAGACTTGATAAAACTACCACCCCAGTTACAATGATGCATCAGCCTGAAGCGTTCCTGCATGTATCAAGCCCGGATCTAAAAGCTCAAATTTTAGAGCTCCCATACGTCCAAGAAAAAAAAGATAAGAACGCCCCAAAATTATGCATGGACATTATCCTCCCAAATGAAAAGGATGGCTTGCGAGACACCGAGTCGAGACTTACAAGTGAACTGTTTAAAGAAGAGCTTTATTTTCTTAACGCAAAGCCTGTCTATGTCGATCTGCCACGGCTAAAATTAAAATCGAGGTACGAAATCTCAAGTATGCTGGAAACACTGGGAATGAGAGATCTGTTTTCCTCGAAAGTTGATTTGACGCCTTTTAGCGACGACCCCAGAGTCGACGTGTCCAAGGTAATTCACGAAGCTGTTGTAGAGATGGACGAGAAAGGTGAGTCTACTAATTAAGTGAAATATACTAGTATGATTTCATTATATAGGCAAAATCTAGTTTTTGCATTTTAATACACTTTGCAAGGTTGACAATATGCATGTTCACTTAATTGCTCATCGTAATCCCATAATTTGTCATTGTACATGTATTTTATACGACAAGATAATATCAGTATTACTGGCAAAACATTGTTTAAAGCCTACCTGTGGTAATAATTCATTACTTATAAATAAAAACTTTAAACACAGCATTAATGTGGAATCGATATGTTTATTGCCTGATAAATGGGAATAAATAAAATGGAAGGCAGCATCCGTATCAATATTGTTGCACAAAACCGACTTTCGTGTTAACTTGACATAATAAAAGGTTGAACCTTCTCGCACGCCTATTTTAGGTTGAATCTATTAATACACCTAAATACATGTGATATATCTGATATAATAAAGATTCGTGGATCATTCATCAGACGTAAATGAGTTTCGCTCATTGAAACATTAGCTCATTTTACATACCCCCATAAATGTGGGTTAATTCGGTTTGCTTTTTTAAAACTCTCTGACTTTGATAAGGCAAACCTCACCCACAGCTGACACCTATTCCAAATTGGGGTGTTGGATACCTTGATGAATCGAAGAAGAAGATCAGGACTATGTCAGCAGTTTCCTTACATATTCTTTTGTTTTCTTTGACAAAACACTTTTACCAATGTGATGAAAGATTGATTACTGGAAACAATGCTTCATATCTGCCTTTTTTCTGCATTTATATCTGGGTCTTGAAATTTTTCCAATTGTCCACCATTTTTAGTGGGATACCTTGATGAATTGAGTATGAAAATCAGCTCTTATATCGGCATTTTCCTTACCAAATCTCTTGTTTTCTTTGACAAAACACGTTTCCCAATGTAATAAAGTGATTGATTACTGGAAACAAGCTTCATATAGGCAATTATTCAGCAATTATATCTAGGTCCACCATTTGTCCAACTACAAGATAACTCGAATAATTAACATTTGTGGATGAGTTTTAGTTACCACTAAATGTCAAAAACAAGAAGAAGGCAAAACACATTCATGGGCGGGGTAATTTTACATGTCATTTTGGATGGATGTGTGTGTCTCATTTATATATACGACAATGAAGTTGTCCATACAATATTTCAGACCATGCAGGACGATACCTGTTAATTCCATTGATTTCTTCGAAAAGTATTTGTGATTTCAATGATTGACTTTTCAGTGTAGTTCCTTAATCTGTTCATTCCAATGTGTTTGCAGCGCATTATTTGATCAATCTTATCTTCATTCAAAAGTCTGTTCACCTCAATTGCATATACGCAACAATAGCTGTTCATTCCAATGGTTTATATGAAATGATACTTGTACACACTTGGTTCTGCAGGATTGATTTGCAGGGCATTTGGACTTTTTTCACATGCGCTTGGATACACTTCCCTTCATAAGTTTCTAAACCTAGAGATTCAATGGATACCAAATAAAGGCCCGTTTATGTTGAACCTTTATTGCTTGTACTCAATGGATGTCATATTAAGGCCTGTTTATGTTGAACCTTTATTGCTTGGACTCAATGGATGTCATATTAAGGCCTGTTTATGTTAAACCTTTATTGCTTGGACTCAATGGATGTCATATTAAGGCCCGTTTATGTTGAACCTTTATTGCTTGGACTCAATGGATGTCATATTAAGGCCTGTTTATGTTGAACATTTATTGCTTGAATACACTCGAACCTTAATTGCATGTTTTCAATGCATGTCATATTAAGGCCCGTTTGTGTTGAATCTTAATATGGGTGCTATGGTCAAAGATAGAATGGATAATGAGTTGGAAAATTAACCGTAATCGCTTGTTTTCAATTGATGTCATATTAAGGTTCGTTTATGTTGAACCTTAATGGCTTGTTTTCAATGGATGTCATATTAAGGCCCATTTATGTTGAACCTTAATTGCTTGTTTTCAATGGATGTCAAATTAAGGCCCGTTTACGTGGATCCTTACTGGCTTGTTTTCAATGCCTATCATATTAAGGCCCGTTTATGTTGAACCTTAATTGCTTATTTTCAATGGATGTCATATTAAGGCCCATTCATGTTGAACCTTAATTGCTTGTTTTCAATGGATGTCATATTAAGGCCCGTTTGTGTTGAACCTTAAATTGCTTGTTTTCAATTGTTGTCATATTAAGGCCCATTTATGTTGAACCTTAATTGCTTGTTTTCAATTGATGTAATATTAAGGCCCGTTTATGTTGAACCTTAATTGCTTGTTTTCAATTGATGTCATATTAAGGCCCATTTACGTTGAACCTTAATGGCTTGTTTTCAATGGATGTCATATTAAGGCCCGTTTATGTTGAACCTTAATTGCTTGTTTTCATGACAATTGATGTCATATTAAGGCCCGTTTATGTTGAACCTTAATTGCTTATTTTCAATGGATGTCATATTAAGGCCCATTTATGTTGAACCTTAATTGCTTGTTTTCAATGGATGTCATATTAAGGCCCGTTTATGTTGAACCTTAATTGCTTATTTTCAATGGATGTCATATTAAGGCCCGTTTATGTTGAACCTTAATTGCTTGTTTTCAATGGATGTCATATTAAGGCCCGTTCATGTTGAAATTTAATTGCTTGTTTTCAATGGATGTCATATTAAGGCCCGTTTGTGTTGAACCTTAATTGCATGTTCTCAATGGATGACATATTAAGGTCCTTTTGTTTGAACCTTAATTGCATGTTCTCAATGGATGTCATATTAAGGCCCGTTTATGTTGAACCTTAATTGCTTATTTTCAATGGATGGCATATAAAGGCCCGTTTATGTTGAAACTTAATGGCTTGTTTTCAATGCTTATCATATTAAGGCCCGTTTGTGTTGAACCTTAAATTGCTTGTTTTCAATTGTTGTCATATTAAGGCCCGTTTGTGTTGAACTTTTTTTTTTTTGTTTAAAATGTATTTATTTTAAGAGGATTGCCCAGAAGCATTTCGCTTATCGAGGGGCTCTCCTCTCTTTATTATTTACATTATACTAGTAATTAGAGATGTTGGAATATACTATAATAATTGAAGTTTAAATTAGTAAGTGTGTTTGACGATTATCATGGAAAACGTCCAGTGTTTTTTATGTAGTTTTGACAAAGCATTAGGATATTTTGGTTTGATGTTGGGGTTAACAAGGGGCTACCATGAATGAGCAATTGAACCTTAGATGCAATGGATTTGAGGTTATGTCTGGTTTTAGGAGGGTATTGTTCAATTATTCTATCGATTCCTTCGAGTAGGATGACCCGTTGGTGTTCGTATAGGGGACATTTTAGGAAGTAGTGTGTTACGTCTTCCCTGTTTGAGGGACAATTGTCACAACTACCATCGGGTATGAGCTGGTACATCATGCGCTGATTATTCAGGGCACTGAGTCCCATTCTTATTCTTGAGAGGTTTATGTGATGTTTTCCTTTTCCTTGTGAGAATAGCTTGTTTGGTTTGCTTAGAGAGGCTTTTTTGTAGTCAATTTTGAAACGACCAACAGAGTCTGTTGTTTTCAGCTCTTCTCCGAGAGAGTTCCACGTGGTAGCGACACTGTATAGGGTAGACCTTTTCACTTTATCACTTCTACTTAACATTGTTTGCATGTTAAAATGGCGAGTGTTCAGACGACTTGGTCTTTTTGGGCTAACTTCGAGTAGATATTTGGGTAGATTTTCATTCATTATTTTATATCCGAGTATCATTTTGTAATATTTTCGTCGCTCAGCAAGTTTGTCCCATCCAAGCTCTTTAAGAATTTCACCCGTGTCGGTTCTCACGTAGGCCCTGGTGCATGCTAGTGCTGCTTGCCGTTGTATACCCTCGATGCGAAGACTTTGCTGGTTAGTACAGTTATCGTAGAGGATGCAGGCGTACCTAATGATCGGTCTGATGTAGGTTTTATAGTATGTTTCTTGAAGTTGCCTAGGGACGCGTCCGCTGAGTCTCAATAGGTTTCCTATTTGTCTTCTTGTTTTCTCACTCAGATTGTTTATGTGGTTTTCCCAATTTAGGTTTTCTTGAATGGTCAAGCCAAGGTGAGTGTGTGATGTTACCTTTTTTATTCTTTTGTCACCTATGGATAAGGTTAAATTCAGATCGTTTGTTGTCACAGGTAATGACGTTATCACCATGTATTCTGTTTTAGTGGGGTTGTAATGCATTTTCCACTTTTGTGCCCATTCGTTTAGCATGTCTAGGTCTGCGTTGATTTTTGTTGTTTTCTCATGCACATTTGCTCGATTTATGAATGTCATTATACTGGTGTCATCCGCAAACAAGTGGGGTCACACTGTATTCCTTCGATGATGTCGTTTGTGTATATCAGAAAGAGGAGAGGGCCTAAGATAGAGCCCTGTGGTACTCCACAGTTTGTGCGTTGTGAGGTTGATTTTTTTCCTTCAATGACAACTTGTATCTCTCTTTTTTCTAGGTAACTTTGGAACCATTTAAGCAATTTTCCTTGAATGCCAAGTGAGCTGAGTTTGTAGAGCAGGCCTCTGTGCCAAATTCTGTCGAAGGCTTTGCTTGCATCTAGGAACACAATACAAGCTGCAGTCCTTTCTTCGAATCCTTGATAAATTTTATGCAAGATATAAGTTAGTTGATTTACCGTCGAGTCTTCTTCTTTGAAACCAGAGTTTCTCCAAGTCAGCAGGTTGTTTTCCATGCAGAAGTTGTAGACTCGTTTGTGTATTAACCTTTCCATTATTTTCGCGACGTTTGATAGCAGGGATATTGGACGATAATTTTCTCTTTCGTGTTTGTCCTTTTTCTTATACACTGGTGTGACATAAGCTTCCTTCCACATTTTAGGGAACGTCTCCGTGGTGAGAGATTTATTTAGGAGTTTGGCTATGCTTGGGGAAATTGAGTGTGCGGTTTTCCTCAGGAGTGTATAACTAATTCCGTCTTTTCCATTTGCTTTTGTGGTGTCTAAAATAAGTAATGTGTCTCTAACTTCTTCGACGTTGAATTCAATGTCTCCCATGACGTGTATGGGATCGGGGGGATTTTCTATCCAATCTGGGTCGTATTCTTCCATTCTTGATTGTTCAGCAAAGTAGGAACACAGGAGTTCTGCTTTATTTCTAGGGTCTGAAATCAGTCTGTTGCCAAGTCTGAGCGGTGGGATGGAGGGTTTCTTTTTATCACCATTGTACAGATATCTCGTAATACGCCAGCGTGATTTGTCCGATTTTGACATATTTTCGATCTGCTGGTTAGTTTTATCTTGGAAGTCCAGTTTTGCTTGCTTGATACTGATAATCGTATCATTCTTTGCTTTTGAGTAGGCCGTGTAGTCTCCTGTGATCTTGGTTCTTTTGAATTTGTTATAGAGCCGTTTTTTATTTCGTATGTTTTTCTTCACTTTACTAGTTATCCATGGTTTATCCTTGTTATTTACTGTGATCGTTTTGAAGGGTATGTATTTCTTGGCTAGTTCTAAGAATTTTCCAGACCAGGCTTTGCAACAATCTTCTATGTCTGGGGTGTTTTCAACTAGTTCTTCTAGATTTGCAGAACTTATCGCCTCATTTAACAAATCGTAGTTTCCTTTGTTGTATAACCATATGTCCCTTTTAAAAGACGCTTGCTTTTTCATTGTTGAGAGCACGTGACAGTAGACAAGGGAGTGGTGAGATGTCCCTATTGGATCTTCGGTTCCTTGATCAATAACATTTTCGGGCGAATCGGTGATTATAACATCTAGTTGGTTCTGGGAATTAGGAAGTATGTAGGTCGGTTCGTCTATTATTTGGTCAATACCCATCGCATTTAGCAAGTCAACCAGGGTATGTTTTAGTTCACTATTTTCGTGAGAATCAGACCAGTTTTTGCATCTATCGTTTAAGTCTCCAAGTATGAATATGGATTTTGGATTTTGGTCTTTAATGCGCAGGATTGATTCTTGGAAAGATTCTATGAAGTTTTCACGTGTCACTCTTGTCTGGTTTGGAGGGCGGTAGCACACCCCTATGAACGACGATGCGTGCATGTTGTGCTGAAGTTCGAGCCACATTAATTCAATGTGGTTGTTTTCCAATTCAAAACGTCTTTTGACAGGGAGGCCGTGCTTATAATAGACTCCTACTCCCCCGCCGTTAGTTTCTCTTTCTTTGCTACTGAAATCGTAGCCATTGATTTCAATTGAATTTACGTCGTAACCTTGCTTGAGCCAGGTTTCCGTGATGCAGATAAAGTCAAACCCTTTACTAAGACATAACCTTGTTTCGATTTCGTCGATTTTGAAGTTTGCAGGTTCAAATGTGTTAGGGCCCCCTGTTTTTATACTTTGAATGTGTTGAACTTTAATTGAATGTTCTCAATGGATGTCATATTAAGGCCCGTTTGTGTTGAACCTTAATTGCATGTTCTAAATGCATGTCATATAAAGACCCGTTTATGTTGGAATATAAGAAATGCAAACGACCGTGTAAAGAAACCTTAATTGCATGTTCTCCATGGTTATCATATTAAGGTCAGTTTTGTTAAACTTTAATTGTATGTTTGCAATTAATATCATATAAAGGCCCATTTATGTTGAACCTTAATTGCTTGTTTTCAATGAGTGTCATAATAAACGCTTGTTTTACCCTTATTTTGGTCAGGAGCAAAATCAGGATTCTTCATTAGCGAGTATGTAAACATGCAATTAAGGATTTACATTACATGCAATAGATTGGAACTTAAAACAAATTTAATACCATTTGCATTCGTTCGACTTTACTTCTAAAAAGAGGGCTTCGTCTTCCCTAGACTCTGCGTGCAGGTAACAAAGATGAATGTTTAAATCGAAACAAACATACTTGTAAGGAGGCTTTGATAAATGAATAAAAGGGAGACTTTTGGTTAAAGAGGGGTGACATTTTCTATTTTAGGAACAGAAGCTTCGGCTGTAACAATTTTAACAGGAGGAAGATCAGGTATCTCTTCACCAGTGCACTTCACATGTGATCATCCGTTCATATTCATCATACGGGACACAACGACCAACACCATTTTGTTTATGGGGAGAGTGACGAACCCAGAACTGCGACCAAACATACAGATAGACGACGAGCCGTTAGATCTCGATGAACCAAATGGTGATTCCAAGAGGGACAGGCGTAAGGGTAATACATGATCTGTTTTTTGTGTTGAATATTCAAATCCAGGTTCAAAACAGAATGTACATTTTCAAATATGAACTTTGAGTATCGCACCAATTTCTCCCGGGTACTTTCGACACTGCAGATGAATACTTTTATTTTCGTAGAGTGTAAGATGGCATGCAGAAAGAAGTGCCGGGCTGATTGTAAAGAGAGTATGGAACTAGAGAAAGGCTTCAAGACGGACGCGGCCACATTCCTGGAATATAAGGACTGCAAACGACCGTGTAAAGAAACTTGCTTCGCAGCATGCAGAGTCTGATTAGTTGTTAACAGTGGAGAAGGAATATTGTGTACTGGCTTCCGTATATTGAGTCCATACTTATAACTGATAAAGAATAATGTGTACTGGCTTCCGTATATTGAGTCCATACTTATAACTTATAAAGAATAATGTGTACTGGCTTCCGCATATTGAGTCCATACTTATAACTTATAAAGAATAATGTGTACTGGCTTCCGTATATTGAGTCCATACTTATAACTTATAAAGAATAATGTGTACTGGCTTCCGTATATTGAGTCCATACTTATAACTTATAAAGAATAATGTGTACTGGCTTCCGTATATTGAGTCAATACCTATAACTTATAAAGAATAATGTGTACTGGCTTCCGTATATTGAGTCAATACTTATAACTTATAAAGAATAATGTGTACTGGCTTCCGTATATTGAGTCCATACTTATAACTGAAAATTTGTATTTTCTTAAGATTACCCTTTTGTAATAAATTAATTACACAATCCTATTGATTGAGTTTTAATTCTATCTATACTAAACCCCCAGTGGTTACCAGACCCTGGACTGCCTTAAATAATGAAGTGTCGTTGTGCGGTACTCCGTGACATACACTGTTGCTCATAAATATGGAATATTAGATTTTTCAGATCAGAATTCAAGTTCTGGATGAAGACAACATTTATTTGGAGTCGTTTAAGCAATTTCTTTTCTAGGCAAATCATCAACACATATTTAATCTGCAAATTAACATTTTTAGGGAAACATTATTTACATTTAAGTTTAGAAATTTACTGTCGTTTAAAATGGGGTAGTCTAAAACATTTTAAACAATTTTAATGTAAACCGGATCAAACAAACTAAACATCAGGTCATGAAGATGAATGAGTCCTCTATCCCATAACAGCACTAATATGCGGTATGACTTCCTAGTGCCGCAATCAGAGCATGCTATCTCGCGGGGCTTGCTGTCAATGAGATGTCCGACCTGTCTATGCGGAATAAGGTCCACTACTCAATCAGAGGAGAATATAACTCTGCTAATTTTTGAGATAGGGGATCCGTGTCAAGAATTGCGCTATCAGTCTCATCCCACATGTACTCTACAGGAGCCTGATCAGGTGACGTTGGTGCCTTTGGTAGCTGCTCCACATTGCCTGCCCTGGTGGAACCCACACAATGCAGCTATGATGCGCAGGAGCTTGATCATAAACGCCCAAAGACTCTGTTTGCATGTTGTAATAGATGTAGGTCCAAAAGGTCACTGTATCTCTCACCGCTGACATTACAGTTCAGACTCACCAAGGGGATGTGACTCTCCTTGGTGAACACCACCTCAAATACAAACAGGACCACCTCCACGAATTACTTTTAATAACAATCAGTTTTTTATGCAAATATGAAGTGGAAATCGGGAGGCAATAAACATTTTTAACAAATTATTATCATTTGTAAGAACTATACCAAACAATTAATAATATCCATATTTATGGGCAACAGTGTACTGACTTACCTTGATAAAAACATTTCGTTCTAATTCTTAGATAGGCTTTGGCTTTTAAAATGGAGTCACACAAGGTTGCCATCTAAAAACTTTTTTTACTTTTTCCGATATAAAACTACCTTTTAAATATTAAAATATGATTTCAATTTATTTTGATAAAAATTAAGTACTTTTGATTATCAAGAGAATATAGAATTTGAAAATGTTAAAAAGATGCCATCTTTTAATCTCTACGGGACCCAAAACATCAAATTCAAAGGAAACAAGAGGGAAATGGTTTTCAAATATGACTATGAGCTATCTGAGATCTTAATGTGAAATTGTAGTTAAAACATTGCGATGGACTAGTCTGATATAATGCTATTTAAACATTGCGATTGACTAATCTGGCATGTTGCTTAACATCAGAAGTTTAGGGTACCTCAAACTCCATTAGTATAAATATTTTATCTCTAATATAAATTATCTGGCGTAATTACTCAATTATTCTATGTGGTTTGTTATTTTTAACTGTTTGTCGACTGTTATAATCATATTCATAATATTTGTAGAGAAAACACTGATACATGGTACTTCTAGATATAGCTGTTTTGTTTGAATTTACCGTCGTAAATCATGCGGAAACGTTTGGTTATTAACTATCAAACAAAAGATAAATGTATAACAAAAGCAATGCAGAATATGAATTATTGAATTGCAAAAATGAGTTTCTTTGTTTGTTCTATCTTCCTTGGGTTGGTACTCGAATTTACAATATCACATTTAATATTTGCAAAGTGTGCAATTGGATACAACACACAATGGCTCTATTGAAGGCCGTCATAACGTTGACCATTCTTAGCATTTGCTTCAAGCTGAATAACGCCAAGATAGACGGCATCACAATCGGCAAAGGGAAAGGAAAGGGCAAGGGTGGGTCTATTAAAGAAGCAGGTGGAAATACAGGAGACAGCGAATCGAGCGAGGAGACCAAACTTAAAAAAAGCAACTCTTCTTCCAAATATGGACCTGGGAAAAAAGCGGTTTGTCCGGACGTAGATCGCTTGACAAAAGCCATAGACAACTTCTCAGTTGATGTGTATAAAGCATTTGTTAAGAATAAGCAAACGGAAAATGTCATCTTCAGCCCGTTAAGCATTTCAATTATAATGTCAATGGTTATGCTCGGGGCAGAGGGAAGTACTTTAGATGAACTAAAGAGGGCATTGCATGTTGGCTCACTTGTTGAGAAAGGCGTTTTACATCAAGCGTACAAGTGCGTAAATGATGAACTTTGGAATGACAGTACCGATAACATGGCCTTAGCAGCCAATCGCATATACCATGATATTAGCTTTGACGTCAAGGCAACCTTCATTGAAGACATTAAAACATTTTACAGAGCAAGTGTAAAACAATTAGATTTTACAGATATTGAAGAAAGCATGGAAGAAATAAATGATTGGGTAAGTTACAGAACGAACAAATTGATCCCAAATATTCTCAGTGAGGGAGATATCGACAGTCTCACAGTAATGGTTTTAGTGAATGCTATATATTTCAAAGGACAATGGCTCGAGAAGTTTGATCCGGCTTCGACCATAGCAGACACATTTTTTATGAGCCATAATAGAAGTATCCAAGTGGCCATGATGAGGCAGGCGGGCAGTCATCGCTATTACCACAGTTCTGAGCTCAAGGCCCAGTTTGTTGAACTATCCTATTCAGCAAACAAGGACTCTGAGACAGTTATGATTATCGTCCTACCCGATGACCGTGGCGGTCTTGAAGAACTAGAAAATACTCTTACTGATGACGTTCTAAACACAGCACTGGAAAAACTTGTAAATGTTGAAAAGGCATTTGTTTATTTGCCAAGATTGGCATTCAAATCCAAAGTGAAGCTAAGGAATCTTTTAAAAGATATTGGGCTAGTAGATTTGTTTTCAGGTAATATAAATTTGAATGGATTGAGTGATGATCCAAGAATGGACATTTCGGAGATAATACACGAGGCTGCCATTGACATACATGAAGAAGGTTTGTTATGCCCATTATTATGTCGTTGTTTTTATTGTAGAAATATTATAATTGTAGATGCAAGTAGAAATAACCTTGATTTACGTCATTAAATATTCAAAACGTGGTGATATCATTTGAGATCTACATGTAAAAATACATCTTTGAAAATCTATATCTTTGCAACCATGGGATAATGTTAGATAATCACAGGAATACCCCGACAACATCGACATCAGATTTCGTTGTCCAAAATTGCTAACGTAACCGTTTTTAATATCATCAAAGACAATGGATCCGTTGTCATGTACCATATCATTAATTAATTATTGATTTAATTTGTAGGTCTTTTTAACGAAGTGAGAACATATTGAACTTAACGATTAGTAAAAATACACTTTTATTGATTTTTGTGCCAAAGGAATTTAATCTACGAATTCTGTTAAACATGCAGTGGAAGAACATTGAAAAGAATATGAACCTTCGTCCGCAATTTTGGATAACGGAATCAGACGTCTCCGTTGTCAGTGTGTTCCCCGTGGGATAGAAATGTTACAAATGCAATACTAGAAGTGAAAATTATCTTGAAACTTAAGTCCAAATGCCGAACCAGCGTAAAATATATATGCATCGAGTACTATTTTGAAATGGAATTTAACCTAAAAAGTAGCCTTTCCGATCGAACTCGGTAGGTAACATATTTTACCCGGGATTGTATATATGGAAGGTAACAAAGTAGAGATCTTGGACACTTTTCAAATGTTTAATGCATTTTGCCTGTAGGTACAGAAGCGATGGCGATGTCTGCACTTGTGTCAAGTCGATCAATATCTGAGCCACCAGTCACCGTTCATTGTAACCATCCTTACATGTTACTGGTCAGGGACAGGTCTAGGCATGTAACATTATTCATGGGACGAGTAACAAATCCAGAACCACTGCGAACCCAGAACATCGCTGACGATTCAGCGCCACTGAAAAGGGCGTTCAAGATGGTTAGAGGTAACAGTGTGCCCAAATTCAACTACAATGAACCACCGCCAAAGATGAAGCCAAATGTTGATAAACGTAAAAGTAAGGGATATTTTCGTCACTTTCATGTTGGGCCTAATTTTGGGTTTTAGGGGCCAACAATCGAGATTTGCAACCCAACATGTGTAAAGGCATGAAATTATAGATTTATAAAGAATTTCGATGACATTTGATTCCAAGGCTCATTCATTACGTAGAAAGGCCGTTCGAGTCCGCCAGAACGCTCTTGCTTTTGATAAACTGAACAAAAACTGTGTCATAATGAAATAAGAAATTCAAGACTATTGTGCAACAATATATAAAAATAGTTTTATATTACATACGAATGACATTTGTAGATCTTGAATTGCTTGTGAATTCGCTTATCAAGTCTGTACCTCTTATATTTTTTGCTTTTCTGCCATGTTGATTTTGGAAAAAATAAGATGTCGGATAGACTTCACATTACAAGAGGGCACAGTAGGCGTATTGCACTGAAAACTAAATAATCTGAAATATATAAATGTCATTCGTGTGCAGTATGAATATGTAGGTTTTCTATACATTATTGCACAATGGCAAATAAATATGAACGTGTCGCTTTTTGAAATCATGGTTTTCTCCAATTTTGTCATTCTATGAATATTTAGACATGAGTAGTATGTTCACAATGAATAGTCATATCAACTTAGCAGTTAACTTGAATGCCTCACGATTAACAATTAAACTACATTCGTATTTAAGTTAAAACGAATAAGTGCCGCAATATTTCTTTTAATTTGCAACTGATCTTTCCAACTTTCAGAATGCAAGCAGCTCTGTCGATATAGAAAATGTGCGAAGAACGTGTGTAAGAAAAGCAAGAAGAAGAAGCAGTGTATGGAGAAATGCACTAAACAGTGTTTCAAACAGAAATGCAATAAATAAGCTCATTTTCGCTTTGTATGTTAAAACCTGTTTATTAAATAAATTGTGGTTTAAGGAATGAATTGTTCAGACAAGTACATTGCGCAGATAAACATTGCAATTTAAACAACAAGATTCCCCCGGCTATCCAGATACATCCACGTCCATCAGCACATAGACGACTTGAATATGACCACGTTTGCGTTACATGTACATGTAGATAACATGTATATCATGTCCACTTTTATAAGTAAGAATATTCCAGAGTAAAAAAAGATTACATAGTTTTCAAACTATAAGTGTCACAAATACGTTCTCCCATATTCAAATTAAATAATTTAATATATGTTAATGCTTATTTAATGTACTTTAAAATATTTGAAAATAGTCTGTCTCAGAATGCCAATGCCACACACTATACAGTTCATTCATTTTTAATTTGCATAATATAATGATTGTTTGAGGACATATTGCGTTCACTTTGATATGCAAAGTGTGAGCATTCTAAGATTGGGACAACACAATAGATGACAGCACCATTCAACATGTCGACATAAGGTTGTGTTTTACCATTTTGGTGAGGCTAAGAGAATCAACTCGCAAAAGTGATTAACCATTTTGACGAGGCTAAGAGAATCAACTCGCAAAAGTGATTAACCATTTTGGTGAGGCTAAGAGAATCAACTCACAAAAGTGATTAAACATTTTTGTGAGGCTAAGAGAATCAACTCACAAAATCGATTAACCATTTTGGTGATGCTAAAGAGAATCAACTCACAAAAGTGATTAACCATTTTGGTGAGGCTAAGAGAATCAACTCGCAAAAGTGATTAACCATTTTGGTGATGCTAAGAGAATCAACTCGCAAAATCGATTAACCATTTTGGTGATGCTAAAGAGAATCAACTCGCAAAAGTGATTAACCATTTTGGTGAGGCTAAGAGAATCAACTCGCAAAAGTGTTTAACTAACAAAGGTGAAGCAAGAACCAAATAAGATGGCAGCACCGCCAATACAATATACAAATGGTATCAAAACAGAAAAACAAGTTTGTTTAGAGCTCATATATTTTATGTGTAAAAAGGAGATATATAAAACAAGCGATCATAAAGGGTATGTTGAAAATTACATGCACTCTTGGAGTGAGAATGTAGAAGTCTAGTATTATCAGAAGTTTTACATAGTATGTTTATATTAGTAAGCTATTCAATATACTGTATTTTATACAAAATACTTGTACTATTTATTACAAAATACTTGTATTATTTAATACAAAATACTTGTATTATTTAATACAAAATACTTGTATTATTTAATGCAAAATACTTGTATTATTTAATACAAAATACTTGTATTATTTAATGCAAAATGCTTGTATTATTTAATACAAAATACTTGTATGCTTCTGCTCTTTATAGTTTACTTTTGTTTTTTTCAATTTATTGTTTATTAATTCTGATTTGTTTTCATACTACCATGACAACTAAGATGTTTTAGGTTGGTAGCTCTAAAGTATGAAAGTGTTTTATAAGATGATAAATATTTACACAAGTCTGCTTTGGTAATATTTACAAGTCTCTATTTGTATCTCTAGAGTACAAATCTCTATCTTTAAAGGAGTCTGGAATTTCTTAATTCATAAGACATTGTCCTTTACAGCAGGACCTCCACATAGTATCAGTGTCCATACCTGAAAATACAAAAAATATAGACTTTAAGTTCTAGCATTTACATCTTGTATTATATAAACTAAATATGTAACAAATTGGTTGAACCTCCAACATTGGTAAGTTGATAGACTTTGGTATACATCAAATAACAAGAAAGTACCAGAGGGTTACTCTAATTGTGCTTTGGGGAGTCCAGATCTGGATCTCTTTAAAGGGATGGTTGAATAGAGATTTTTACATTTAAGAGATGTTCAAATGGAGGGGTTGAATAATCCAAGTTAATGGCATCAATGGCATTTAACTACAGAAGTTCTAGGCGTAACATAAAGTGTTGGGATATATTTTGTACACAGGGGTGGGAAAGTTGTTTTCTGTATTTATGCTACAGCCAATTTCCAGGAAATACAGGCTGTATCCATTCTAGTCCCATAAAAATATGCCAAGTAGGTATGAACTATTTCTGTTGGTTGTGGATTCTGGATTTATCCCTCGAAAATATGTTTATATACCTCAATCCCTTCAGACCCTCATGAAATACACATATTTCCCATGGGTTAAAACCTGTATCCAAAACCTCCCAGTGCATAACCATTGTATATCCATAATACATTATAGTAATATTTATAATAAAAATGCAACTTACTTCTGGAACTCCCATTCCCTGTTGTCCAAGGGGCAGACCTGCCTTGTCTTCAACCAACGAGAGATACAGTGGAAATGAAAGGCATGCTGGAAATAAAATGTAGATTATATTACTATAATTATCCAAGGGGCAGACTTGCCTTGTCTTCAACCAACGAGAAATACAGTGGAAATGAAAGGCATGCTGGAAATAAAATGTAGATTATATTACTATATTTGTCCAAGGGGCAGACCTGCCTTGTCTTCAACCAACGAGAGATACAGTGGAAATGAAAGGCATGCTGGAAATAACATGTAGATTATATTACTATATTTGTCCAAGGGGCAGACCTGCCTTGTCTTCAACCAACAAGAGATACAGTGGAAATGAAAGGCATGCTGGAAATAAAATGTAGATTATACAGGGTGAGCCACAAAAGGTAACCCAAACAAATAACTGTCATAAAACAGCACTTGGAGAAATTAAGGGACATTAAACAAGGTTTATATGTGTCAAATGTTACCTTAAACCTATGCTGAATGACTGATTTATTAACATTTGTTTAGGATACCTTTTTTGGCTCACCCTGTATTACAGTAGGCAAATATAGCAATATTTTTTGCAACAAAAAGTCTATTTGACACGAGGCAGAGAACAGAACAGCAATTGGACATAACTAGGAGAATAGAAAGTCTATTTGTTATGAGGAAGAGATTTAAGAACAGCAATTGGACATAACTAGGAGAACAGAAAGTCTATTTGTTATGAGAAAGGGAACAGAACGTCAATTGGACATAACTAGGAGAACAGAAAGTCTATTTGATATGAGGAAGAGATTTAAGAACAGCAATTGGACATAACTAGGAGAACAGAAAGTCTATTTGTTATGAGGAAGAGATTTAAGAACAGCAATTGGACATAACTAGGAGAACAGAAAGTCTATTTGTTATGAGGAAGAGAACAGAACAGCAATTGGACATAACTAGGAGAACAGAAAGTCTATTTGTTATGAGGAAGAGAACAGAACAGCAATTGGACATAACTAGGACATAACTATTCAATTGGACATAACTAGGAGAACAGAAAGTCTATTTGTTATGAGGAAGAGAACAGAACAGCAAATGGACATAACTAGGAGAACAGAAAGTCTATTTGTTATGAGGAAGAGAACAGAACAGCAATTGGACATAACTAGGAGAACAGAAAGTCTATTTGTTATGAGGAAGAGAAAAGAACAGCAATTGGACATAACTAAGAGAATAGAAAGTCTATTTGATATGGGGAAGAGATTTAAGAACAGCAATTGGACATAACTAGGAGAACAGAAAGTCTATTTGTTATGAGGAAGAGAACAGAACAGCAAATGGACATAACTAGGAGAACAGAAAGTCTATTTGTTATGAGAAAGAGAAAAGAACAGCAATTGGACATAACTAGGAGAACAGAAAGTCTATTTGTTATGAGGAAGAGAACAGAACAGCAATTGGACATAACAAGGAGAACAGAAAGTCTATTTGTTATGAGAAAGAGAACAGAACAGCAATTGGACATAACTAGGAGAACAGAAAGTCTATTTGATATGGGGAACAGAACAGCAATTGGACATAACTAGGAGAACAGAAAGTCTATTTGTTATGAGGAAGAGATTTAAGAACAGCAATTGGACATAACTAGGAGAACAGAAAGTCTATTTGTTATGAGAAAGAGAAAAGAACAGCAATTGGACATAACTAGGAGAACAGAAAGTCTATTTGTTATGAGAAAGAGAACAGAACAGCAATTGGACATAACTAGGAGAACAGAAAGTCTATTTGTTATGAGAAAGAGAACAGAACAGCAATTGGACATAACTAGGAGAACAGAAAGTCTATTTGTTATGAGAAAGAGAAAAGAACAGCAATTGGACATAACTAGGAGAATAGAAAGTCTATTTGTTATGAGGAAGAGAACAGAACAACAATTGGACATAACTAGGAGAATAGAAAGTCTATTTGTTATGAGAAAGAGAAAAGAATAGCGATTGGACAAATCTTGGAGAATAGAAAGTCTATTTGTTATGAGAAAGAGAACAGAACAGCAATTGGACATAACTTGGAGAAATCTGATCACAAGTTATTGGACAATATTGGGTTATTATTATATAAGCTCAATATGAGAAAATAACACTTACATTACATACGCCCCATGCAACTGTGCATTCTTCACTGGTGGCTGAGGCTTGATTTGCCTGGCACTCAATGCAAAGATCCATTATGTGGTTTCTGCAGATGGCACAATTATCAACAACAATATCTGTAATGGTAAAACACATTTAGTTTTTAGGCCCTGTGCAATTAATAAGTGTGTTGAGCTTAAAGTGTATTTCAAAAAGTTGAAAATGATTAAATGGTCACGTTGATCTGTCATAATCAGCAAACATCGTAATCTATTTGAAAAGAAACGATGCACCCTAAATGTCATTAAAGTAAAACCTGATGATATCACAAATGTTCTAAATTGCTAAAAATCTAATGTATGCATTACAGAACAGAAGTTTTAATGTTTTTACTAAAACTGCAGGAAATTCAATCATTTGAAATTAAAAAAACAACAAACAACCTTTGTTTCAAGTTTTTTTGAAAGTTGTCTCATACAATTCTAGTCTTTATTCATAAAAATAAAAAGCCCCAAGTTGTAATTTTGGAATATCTAAGTTCTGTTTAATATCTCATAAGCTTTAGATAATAATAGACAATTGTTTTTATCAAGATTGAACCATCTATTCTATTAAGATCTTGAATCCTGAAGCCAAGATTGATAACCTCTCTATATTGCTATGTTACTCACCCCATGCCCAAAGCGCCACTGCATTCCACTGGAAATAAAGATTGCATGTAAAATAGAGTTCAGATGTAAGAAATACTGCATTAATATTGGTTGATGTATATTTATGATTTCAAATACACTATCTCCTCAAAGAAGTGCGATATGTTATTACCAACGAGGAAATAGCATACGCTGGATGTCATCGCCTAACTTATATATAGGAACACGTTTTTTATAAAATTTTCAGAACTCTGTTATCTTTGTTCAAAAAATGTCTAAAAATGCAGAATTTTTTGTCACTTCCTGTTTTGTCATTTCCTGTTAAGTATCATGGCACCTTGACCATCAAAAGTTGACATCTTCAGAATTTCTGGTTTTGGATACCCATCTTAGAAGTAATAAGTAAAACAGATGTTGACTCAATTTTTTTATACATGTTCCCGGGGCCTTAGTCCAACAACATTAGACCTAGCCTGGGCCTCGTTTCTTATCTGACATGTCTTATGGCCCCGGCTAGGTCTAACGTCCATGATCATTTTGCCCTTGATGCGTTAATTTAATCGTTCCGCAGGTTTCGACAAGCGGAACTAATTAAACTCTGAAAACATGGTCATATTACATAAAGAATGTGATTCAAGCATGCATACATACCTTATAAATACATACACACCATCCCGTATCCCCCTTAGACCCTATTGATGCATAATTAAAAAAATATCGGAGACAGGTTTGGAATTTTACAAAAATGTCGGTCAGCCCCGATAACATCTAAATTGCAAATCGTATCAGGAATTAACCGTCATTGCGACACTGCATCAACGAACAGTAGGTTTGCAATAAATAACTATTAGTCACAGCCTTTGACATAGGTAAAGATTACATGTAGATCTGTGAAACTGATTGATCAAATCGTGTATCTAAATCGATGACGAAGAGAGTGTTCTGGCGAAAGATATTGGGACTCCAAAATTTGTATTTGATATCTATCACATTTCGAAGAATGTATTAGACGTCCATGATCTAAATGATGATTTGACTTTTGAGACCAAGAAAAAATTACTTCCGGTTTGTAAATTAGATATATAAACTCCTATTTGAACTGAATCGATATGTGGAAACCAATTTAAGTTATATAATATGAAAGAGTCATATGTAAATTACCTTTTTTACTTCAAACCGCTTCTTTCCACCTTTGTCTGTGCTCCCAGTTGGCACTTCTTCGTCAACGTCCATCGCCGCAGCCATTTTTAGAATCATGAAAAGCATGTACGCAAGATTAACCCTTTACGAAATATCAAATAAAACTATCATTAGAACAAATAGATCAACTTTTGAATCTTATTTAATGTAATCAGATGCCAAAATTGGAAATACCGATCGAGTCATATAATCAAATGTTGATTATCTGAAAGACATATTTAGAATGTATTTGTGTAACAGTTATTTCCTAGTTTCCATAAAACAGGTCTTAATTATTCAAATATATTTAATTTATTTATGGTGCATTGCCAATATTGAGTATACATATTTTGCAAATCGACGAAATCTTGTAAATAATAATTATATACACATTAGTTTAAACAATACATATTCGACAAAAGGTGTCAGTTATTCATCTAGATCAGGAATCAAAACAGACCTGATCATAAATTCCAAACATGGCGGTTGCTCCGCAAAACGATGAAACTCAAAATTTGATGGAAAACAAGCATAAACACCAGCATGCAGGCGATGGTTGCTGCTCAGGTGGCAATGGAACAACTACTCCTAAAATGCCGACCATATTTGATGTGGTAAAGTCGGGGTAAGTTCTACCAGTTTGGCATGTTTCAATGTTTTTCTTGAATTTTCCGTTGCACTTCAACTTCACTTGAACTTCCAAACAATTTTTTTTGAAGTTCTAGACCTAAGATTTTTGAAATTTTTTCGAGGTCTCCTCTGACGAAGGCAGTGCAAAGTAGGAGCGTAGCAACTATTTTTGGGAGACCTCGAACCATTGAGCACGTTTGCTCCCAAACTCACATGCAGTGTCTCGGTATACAGTCTGTTAGAATCTGAACACAAATTCTCGGTAGAAGTTCATATGGTGAAAATAACAAAATAATGAAATGTTACCGTGTGTCTACTTAGCAGTTTGTTCTATGTCATCCCTCCAGCAAGATTACATTGTTGAACTCAGCCAAACATGACAATGAAGGCAGTATTCTGAGTAGTCTATATCCAATAGACTGAATTTCCTGAGAATTCAGTCTATTGATCATTATGTCCCTCCTGTGGGAAAAAACAGGAAATTTCAGGCACACAATTATCAATTTTAAGAAACTTCCCTTCCCAAAAATAAGCATTATAACAATTCAATTAAGTAGTAAAGTACAATTAAATGCTATGAAAAGTAACACAGCATATTGTCAAATGGAAATAAAGCTAGGGGAAGTAACAAGTATGCAAATTAATTTACCCAGTCGGCCTTTCCTATGTAAACAAATATTTTTCAATCCCAAATTTTAACATATGTGAATATTTTCATTCCAAATTTCAAAAAAATTTCAGACTAGAGGATATAGTCTAGTATTCTGAGGTTATAAAATCTAAATCGTAAAAATTTCCCATTTCTTCTTCTGCAGCCCCTTAGAGACTTCCAGAATTGAACAAAGTAGCGAACGTTGCGATCTTTCAATTTTAGTTCATTGTTTTTCACCACTTTATGTGTAGTGTTTTCATTTAGGAGGCGGTCTTATTTGAATGCATCATTTCAGGTCTTTATGAATCAATAGATCAATAAGCAGACTAAAAATACAATTTTTAGCAGTTTCTTTCATTGCGTACTGGGCCTGTTAGGCATGAAATACAATTAGCAGTTTCGTTCGTTGCGTAATTGGGCCTTCTATAATCAGTGGCAAATGCTCGGAAAACATTTTCCAAAATATTTACTTCCATTTTCCTTGAAGACATGGTTGGGTGACACGTCATTAAGTCACATGATCGATACGGTAACTAGTCACGTGATCAGACACGTGTCACATGTCAGTCACGTGAGCTTGCAAAATGGACGATCTAAATTTCTAAAAATTCTGCTAAGATCAACATCGACATGTTGTTGCCTTCATTGTCATGTTTGGCTGCGTTCCACAATGTAACCTAGCAGGATGGATGACATAGAACAAACTGCTAAGTAGACACACGGTAACATTTCATTATTTCGTTATTTTCACCACATGAACTTCTACCGAGAATTTGTGTTCAGATTTTACACTGCTTCAAAGGCAAGCAGTTGAACCTGAAAATTTAGAAATCTAAAGACCATTTTGCCATAATATATAGAAAAATATATTCATACTGCACACGAATGACATTTGTATATTTCAGATTATTCAGTGTTTAGTGCAATAAGCCTGTGCCCTCTTGTAATTTGAGGTCTGTCCGTCATGTTATTTTTTTGAGAATTAACATGGTAGAGAAGCATCAAAATATAAGAGGTTACAGAGTTTATGAGCCAATTTACAAGAAATCCAACATTCGTGTGCAATATGAATATATTTCTCTATATTTATTGCACAATATTATTTAGATTTCTTATATTTCAGGTTCAACTGCTTGCCTTTGAAGCAGTGAAACAGACTGTAGACACTGTGGCGGGCAGATGAAGAAAATCCCCAAAATAGGGGAAAATAGTTCCCCTTTCATCATATATGTGGTCAATTTTCACACAACTTATGAAATATGTAATCATGAATGTTCCCCAAACATTATTTTGTCAAAATATTTCAAAATTATTGAAATATGAGAAGAAATCACCGCGGAAGGAATTCTGAGTAAAAGTTGTGTTGATAATAGTTTACCGCACATGTTGTTTATTAGTTAATACGCGCAATTCAACCAATAAAATTGTCTAAATTTTACAATCACGCAAAAATCTAAATCTAAATAAATTGTCTAAATTTTACAATCACGCAACCTGAGCATGGGACTAGAACCAGCCCTCTTGAAATGTGACAAAATGATTGTTAAGATTGCACAAAAACATGTTCTGTTTTGACCTTTCTATAATATCCCCAGCCACTTTTCACCGGGCACCGTGCCCAGTTGGACCTTAAAGTGCTCTCAGTTTGCGCCCAGATGATGAAATGCGCAAAGTTGAAAACTTCTATTCGCCTTATACAAATGATTGAAATTTCTTTTAATTTGGATGGGCTATAATAGAGTTAGTACAAACTGAAAAATAGTTAAAGTTAGTTAGTTATTTAGAAAGGTGACCAAACAGAGCTTTTGAATTTTTCTGCACAAATGATAGGAGCTTTGAAAATTTGATAGAAGCTTTGAAATTCGAATGGTCCGAGGAATCCCAATTGTGTGAATCCCAAGCATCTCAATCCCATTCATCCCAATCTCAATCATCTGAATTCTATTGGTCTGAATCCCATCTTGTAATTATATATTAAGATAAAATGCGAGATTAGAAATGTGTGAAGGACGAAGGTTGAATAAAGTATCACTCCGACTCTAATGTGGGATTTTTGAATAAATGTTTGGTGTTAATATTATCTTTAGTGTTAATATTATGTTAAAGTTTTAATATTATGTTTAGTGTTAATATTATGTTAAAGTCCCCGTCTAAAGTTTGAAAATATTTTTTTATCATTCATTTACTAATTGTCATTACTTAAAAAGTTATTCTAGAGATTTTTGAAAGAAAATATTTTTTGAAAAAAAAGTTGTGAGCATTTCATTTCTCAAATATTCAAATTTCCCGCCATTTTTCAAAAAATTTGACATTTTTTAATCATCAAATATTTCTTAATGCATTTCAAAAAAGATTATCTTTTTAACACCAATGCAAAGATTGATCAAAGGACACACTATTTCAATAATAAAATGCCATATTTAATAGGCCACTTTAATGTTTTAGCATATCAAAAATATTTTGAAACATTAGGGGCGGGGTCAAAATATCGATGTTCATATGGAGACGAAAGTACTTTCGCGAGGGGGGGGGGGGGGAGGGGGTTTTGGGCACTTTCGTTGACCAAAAAAACATCGATAATTCGGATCAGATATACAAAAAATAATTGGACTTACCCACTTTTTCTGGCGCTATGTTCTGATAAAAAGCCTTGTTTTCAATAGTTCGTGAGCTTTTTTGTGTGATAGGTCCAAAATATCGGTAGATATAGACGATAATTCGATCATTTTTCAAATAAATTCCGTACTTTTCCCTCCTCCTTTTGAAGAGTTCAATGCAGTTAAATTGCGAACGTGTGTTAATTCACCGTAATAATAACCCGGCAAATAGGATACGATTATTAATCAATGTTTTTTTGAAGTGACCTAAGCTTTCGTCTAGAGGGGGGGTGGGGGGGTTGTTGTCCAAACGAAATTACTTTCGTCTCCATATGAACATTGATATTTTGACCCCGCCCCTTAGTGATGTCACAAAGGTAACAAAAACTTTTTGAAAAAAATAGAAAATTTTTTTTCGATGCCAATCTTTTCTGAATATGCTAGACTTCAATAATATACCAATGTTGATTGTCTAACCAGGTTAAAAGGAAGAATATATTATGTTTTAGATATCATTGTACCATTGGTTTCTATGAGAACTAGAATTTTTAAATGCATTTTTCTCGGAACCATTTTCATGCACTGATAAGTTCATTTCTTGCTTATTTATGAACTGATTTTCTTAATTTTTTCAGCAAAAACATGCGTGGATGAATGCTATGCATTGGTATGAGTTTTGGCTAATTAAAAGATATGTGTGACCTCTGAAAGTTAGTTTTAAATAAATTCACAAATTTTGGAACAAAAAGTCTATCAAAAACCACTTTTTGAAATTTAAAAAAAAAGTTTCACATATCACACTTTGATAACATTGGGTAAGACTACAATATAAGCCAAAGTGGTTTAAACTTTAGATGGGGACTTTAAGTGTTAATATTATGTTTAGCGTTTTACACTTTGTATATTCTACTGCCAATTTTAGTCAATCTTGGGCTTTATTTCTGATTTGGGTTCAACAGAAAAGCGACTCACTTGCTTGTAAAACTAATTCTTTAAAAACGTCCAACAATTAAATGTTAAAATTAGATGCGTTAATTTCCAACTTACAACTCTCATTTTCACGTTTGCCGTAACCTTACATGACTGCACATTAAGTGATGAACAGCATATTCATAGATTTGATCAAAAAATTTGAATGCTAAAAAGTTAGGCAAAGTCTTTCTATCATGATATTTCCCTGTGGTCCTTACGAAAAATATCGACAATATTGTTAATTTTAGGATCATTAGGTTTCGGACAAATGGGATATGGACCAATAAGATTCTGACTTTGGGATTCGGACGATTGGGATTCAGATCAATTGGATTCAGATGAATGGGATCCAGACGATCGGGATTTGGACGAATGGTGTGTCCTCTTGGCTAAGAGCCATGCATCCATGTGCAAAGTAAAATTTGAAATCATGGAAATATCAGTTATCTCTGTTTGTTTCAGATGAACATCATCAATTCTTAACTTCAAAATCGGTCATCAAAGGAGACATCTCTCAGAGTATGAAATGGAAGCCATTTCTTAAGTTGTACTTAAATGGTTTTTACTGCGATTTACTGCGCTTCGACATTGCTGTTATGTATCCAGTTTTTTTATTTTCTTTCCAGAATGTTAATTCCTGTTCAGACTCTAGTCGAAACTGATGGTGAGGAAATTCTAAATAGCCGGGATGACAAAGGACACACTCCTGCTCACTGGGCAGCCCTTGGGGGTCAGCTACAAATCCTCAAGTTCATTCTAGACAATAAGGGGTTAATAAATGAACCAAGTGACAATGAACTAGGGCAACGTCCCATACATTGGGCATGCGTCAATGGACATGTGTCAATAGTGGATTTACTGCTGCAGAAAGGTGTGTCGATTGATGAAGTAGACACAAAAGGATGTACTCCTCTTATTGTTGCCTCACAGTATGGCAAGACTGTATTAGCTGGCTACCTTATGGGGAAAGGAGCACGACTCCAGATAACTGACAAAGATGGTGATAATGCTTTACACTGGGCGGCATTTAAAGGTTTGTATAATTCAAGTGCTGTAAGAGGGGACTTCATAGCTGAACCTTCCTATATCTTCATAGATGGCCTTAGGTTAACCTGTGAATTCAGGGGTATTTTCCCCTCTCTGTCAGGTTATTAACTAATATTACATCGTACAGGGTCAAATCTGTTTTCCCCCTTAACTTGTTTTAGTTTAGAAATTATAACGTACTGGGTAATTATATATCATTTTAAAGGGAATCCAATTTGCTGATCAAACACCAGAGTGATGACATTTTTTTGTTGCACTTAAGTTTTTGCATTCAGATTGTGACATTTTGTCACGTTAATACATTCTTTGTTAATACCAAATTTCAGAGTGATGATATACAAATTGTTGCACTGAAGTTATTGCATTCAGATTGTGACATTTTGTCATTCCTTGTTAAAAGTTTGTATAATGCCATCAAAATTATCAGACAATTAATACAGTTACTATGATTATTTTCACAAAGATTGATATTATCTGGGTCTTTCTGTTATGCTGTCTTGTAGTGAAGCTGTACACAAATGAACATGTACCACCAGTCCTATAGATTTTAATTGCATTAATTCATGTTCTGCATGTTGGTTGTAACATTGATAATGAATAGAAATCAATTCAGGTTGTTCAATTCTGGATTAAAATAGAATTTCCTTTCATAATGTTTACATATTCTGGTCACATTTCTCATGTTCCAATTATTGGAAAATCTCCTAGTCTCCGTTATAGGCATATTAATTAGCAGCCCTAAAGGAAAATTGAAAATTTGCCTGTAGACTGTGAAATAGCCTGTGGCTACCTGTAGAGCTCTAGGCAAAAATCTGAGATGAAATTTGATGAAGATTTATTGAAATCTATTTGATTCTGATTAAACCTGACTAAGGTCTTGGCTGCTTGCAAAACCATCCAGCAAACTAAGATTATCAGTAAATCAACATGGGATGATTCATTTAACATGGAATATTATTGATTCTTCACTGTTTTACTGCTACAATATCAGCACATTGCTTAGCCAAGCAGATAGTCTCTTGTATCATATGTTGGATTTTCGTGTGAAGTCATATACAAAAATTGTTATCTTCACGAGGATCTTAATTGAAGCGTTGCAGAGTTTATATTTCCTGATTTTGTTTTTAAGTGAAGTGAATTTGTAGAAATCGAATGAACTACAAACATGGCAATGGAGAAAGAGTTTTTTTTAAGATTGTTATGATAAACATGGCAATGGAGAATCTGTTTCTATTGTTTTTATGGATTTCCAAAACAAACAACTCACATTAGATGAATGAATGAAAGTAGAATTTGACATGTGAATTGAAATATCATTTTTTAAACAAAATGAGAAATAATTCATATTTTTGGAAACTACTATGAAACTACAAATGGAAATAGGAAAAATGAAGAACTGGCAGACGTGTGCAATATCCATACTGATACTCGTATATGATATTATATGTTCTATTATATCATTACTGATATAATTTCTGCATGTTCAATTCAAGTCAATGAGATATTGCCTTGAGGCAACCAAACAAAAGTCAAAAAGTTACATGAAGTTTATTCTATGGATTCATGTCATTTCACTCTACATTTATTGGAATTTATGGGAATCTACTAGTGCCTCAAAGATATCAGTTTCAAACTTGAAATAGTTATTCCAGTAACCTTGTTATAAATAAAATGTCTACGTCAGAGATTTTCATCATCTTTCAAAGAATAAGAAAGTTTTACTGAACCATTGACTATGTTTTATGAACTCATTATTTGATTTAAAGGAATATTCCTTGCCAGACTCTTTCTCTCTTGATATGGTAGCTATAATCATATATATAGTTTCCATATTTAGCAAAACATGGGAAAATGTTTTAATATGGTCAATATTGATCATTTAAAAATCTAGTGCTTATTTCCAGTGAGCTGCCATCTTTTAAGATTTCTTGCAGGAAGTGATGTCATCAACTCTCAACTTCTATAACCTTGCCCATAACAGTATAGGGAAGTAGCACAAAATCACTTCTAGACAAATGATCATTACTTTCTGGGCAAAAATATTTTCAAGGCTTGTTAACTTAGAATAAAAGAAGAGATTTTCAGAAGGATTAAATAAGATTCAAAGTTGAAAAAGAATATTTAGCTGGTTTTGTAATTCTTAATAGCTCCTCACCCAATGCTATATGCAAAGTTGAGAGTCGATGACATCACTTCCTGTGTGAAATTTTAAAAGATGGCAGCTTACTGGAATTGAGCATCACATTTCTAAGTGATCAAATTTGACCATATCAAAACATTTTTTGTGTGTTTTTTCTAAACATGGCAAGCATATATATGGTTATAGCTACCATATGAGGAGAGAGATGGTTTGGCAAGGAATATTCCTTTAAATGAATCCTAATGCTGAGATGGAGATATTGAGACAACAGGCAACAGAGCACAAAATCATTGATCCAATTATTGTTTCTTTTTCAGTAGAAATAATTTTGGGTTAAGAATCTGTATGTATCAATATTAACAAAGTTAATAATTATGAGGTGACAATGACGTATCACTGAGAAAACTTTTATCATGAATAGTATAAAAGAAGATTGTATCGTTAATAGTGTTAAAAAATCATAAACTGCAATAAGAAAGACTAAATGATCATGAACTTCATGTGAATATAACAATTCATAAGAATCTAGAATGACTGTTCGATTGAGAAAGAGAAACCCACATATATTAGAACAGGATTGGAAGTTTTGCAAAGATGTGCTGGGTTTGAAAGTTAATAAACAGTCGCAGAAACATGCATTACTAAGATATCTATATTCTGAGGAAGGTATTCAGCCCTTTTTTGATTTTTAATAATACAACAATTTTTCAATTAACTTGTGATAATGTATTCATGTCAATAGTTAGAGAAATTGATGTTAGTTTTCAGTTTATTTTCAGCAATCTAACATGACTTAATTGTATTTCAGGCCAGACAGAGTTAATGCGACTTCTTATCTACTCTGGGTTTAACCCAAAACAGCCTGATAACTTCCAACAAACCCCCCTTCACCTGGCATGTATAAATGGAAACCTTGCAGGAGTGAAGGAACTCTGTGAAAATGTAAGTATTTATATGATACTTGGGTCCGGTTTTGGAACTGTTGATGAACATACGATTTGGTCGCAAGTAATTGTTCGTCAAAAAGTAGACGATGGTTTTCTCAGAATCGTAAGTTACGATCGTACCAAATACAAACCTTTGAGAAGAGAATACAACAAGAATGACAATTCCATTTAGTAGATCTTAGCAATATAACACATACAGCTGTATGGTCCATACTTCATTCCTATAATCCTGAGTTGCTTGGTTCAGCCAATATTTGTCTAATGTGTGTTTATTCAAATATGATCCTGTAATATTGATGTTACACTTTAAATTGTAGATAAGATTGATAAATAACCATCACATAGAGTAGAATAAACACAGGAAATGTGTATGTTTTAGCTGAATGTATTACCATGGACTGGACTTTTATACCTGTAACTAAGGCCTGCTGTTATTGAACTGCAGCCAGTGTTACCTGCCTTTATTTAAATATGACAAATAGGGGGGGGGGGGTTAAATGCCCTTAAGTAAGTGACTTTATCTGAATATATTCAATTTCATTCTATTAGGGTGAATGAGGGGTCACAGTCAAGTATATCATAAAATTCTATTTTGGGACAAAATCAACATTTTTAACCTGTCCCTACACTCTAATTTATGAGAGTTTTTCTCACCTCACATTTTCCTCCTTACAATTAGTCACATTCTTGTCATAAGGGATGAATAAATCCTATGCTTTTTATTATTATTACTAAATCACATTCTTGTCATTGGGGGTGAATAAATCGTATGCTTTTTATTATTACTAAATCACATTCTTGGCATTAAGGATGAATAAATCCTATGCTTTTTATTACTAAATCACATTCTTGTCATTGGGATGAATAAATCTTATGCTTTTTATTACTAAATCACATTCTTGTCATTGGGGATGAATAAATCTTATGCTTTTTATTACTAAATCACATTCTTGTCATTGTGGATGAATAAATCTTATGCTTTTATTACTAAATCACATTCTTGTCATTGGGGATGAATAAATCTTATGCTTTTTGTTACTAAATCACATTCTTGTCATCGGGGATGAATAAATCTTATGCTTTTTATTATTACTAAATCACATTCTTGTCATTGGGGATGAATAAATCCTATGCTTTTTGTTACTAAATCACATTCTTGGCATTAAGGATGAATAAATCTTATGCTTTTTATTACTAAATTACATTCTTGTCATTGGGGATGAATAAATCTTATGATTTTTATTACTAAATCACATTCTTGTCATTGGGGATGAATATATCTTATGCTTTTTATTACTAAATCACATTCTTGTCATTGGGGATGAATAAATCTTATGCTTTTTATTACTAAATCACATTCTTGTCATTGGGAATGAATAAATCTTATGCTTTTTATTACTTAATCACATTCTTGTCATTGGGGATGAATAAATCTTATGCTTTTTATTACTAAATCACATTCTTGTCATTGGGATGAATATATCTTATGCTTTTTATTACTAAATCATATTCTTGTCATTGGGGATGAATAAATCTTATGCTTTTTGTTACTAAATCACATTCTTGTCATTGGGGATGAATAAATCTTATGCTTTTTATTACTAAATCACATTCTTGTCATTGGGGATGAATAAATCTTATGCTTTTATTACTAAATCACATTCTTGTCATTGGGGATGAATAAATCTTATGCTTTTTATTACTAAATCACATTCTTGTCATTGGGGATGAATAAATCTTATGCTTTTTGTCACTAAATCACATTCTTGTCATTGGGGATGAATAAATCTTATGCTTTTTATTACTAAATCACATTCTTGTCATTGGGGATGAATAAATCTTATGCATTTTGTTACTAAATCACATTCTTGTCATTGGGGATGAATAAATCCTATGCTTTTTGTTACTAAATCACATTCTTGGCATTAAGGATGAATAAATCTTATGCTTTTTATTACTAAATTACATTCTTGTCATTGGGGATGAATAAATCTTATGCTTTTTATTACTAAATCACATTCTTGTCAGTGGGGATGAATATATCTTATGCTTTTTATTATTACTAAATCACATTCTTGTCATTGGGGATGAATAAATCTTATGCTTTTTGTTACTAAATCACATTCTTGTCATTGGGGATGAATAAATCTTATGCTATTTATTTTATTACTAAATCACATTCTTGTCATTGGCAATGAATAAATCTTATTTATGCTTTTTATTACTTAGTCACATTCTTGTCTTTAGGAATGAATATATCTTTTGCTTTTTATTTTTTTCAGGATGGAGTTGAGATTGAGCTTCCAGACAAAAATGGCAAAACTCCCATAATGTTAGCCATGGGACGCAAACATGAAGACATTGTCATTTACCTGAAGAAAAAGGCTCAAAATAAAAACAGACTAATACCTAAGATCGACTTCTGGTGAGAAATAGTTAACTTCATAATGAGGCCCTATTATTGCCAACCATTATCCATTTTGTCTGTATTTTCTCCCCTACTCCAATTAGCTCTCAGTTTGGCCTTTAGTATACACTTTACTCAATACATTCTTGTCATTTTGCTTTACTCGATACATTCTTTTTATATTGCTTTTAAATTTGACATAAAATTTTAACTTTTGAAGGTCAAGGCTTACAGTCATTAAACTGGGTCACAGATATTATCAAGGTTTCTTAAAGTTGTAGACTTTGGATCAATATTTTTGGATGAAATTAAGAAAATAAACAAACCTAAATTTAAGCTTAATTCATGTACTTTAAACATGATCAAGGTGAAAATTTCCCTTACTTCAGATTAAACCAATCATTTTCAAAACAATATTTTCGAAATGTGGAAGGTTTATGTGGGCCTCTCGAACAAATGATTGATAATCAGAAATGTTAAAAGAAAAATATTTCAAGGAGATTCTTATGGATAATTTTATTTAATGCCAGTAGTTTACCTGTAGTGCTAAAGTAAACAATGTTTCTTTTAAATCAAAGTGTCACATATATGGATACAAATCAAAGTGTTACATATATGGATACAAATCAAAGTGTTACATATATGGATACAAATCATAGTGTTACATATATGGGTACAAATCAAAGTGTCACATATATGGGTACAAATCAAAGTGTGACGTATATGGGTACAAATCAAAGTGTTACATATATGGATACAAATCAAAGTGTCACATATATGGGTACAAATCAAAGTGTTACATATATGAATACAAATCAAAGTGTTACATATATGGATACAAATCAAAGTGTTACATATATGGATACAAATCGAAGTGTTACATATATGAATACAAATCAAAGTGTTACATATATGGATACAAATCAAAGTGTTACATATATGAATACAAATCAAAGTGTTACATATATGGATACAAATCAAAGTGTTACATATATGGATACAAATCGAAGTGTTACATATATGGATACAATTCAAAGTGTTACATATATGGATACAAATCAAAGTGTTACATGTGGGTACAAATCAAAGTGCTACATATATGGATACAAATCAAAGTGTTACATATATGGGTACAAATCAAAGTGTTACATATATGGATACAAATCAAAGTGTTACATATATGGGTACAAATCAAAGTGTTACATATATGGGTACAAATCAAAGTGTTACATATATGAATACAAATCAAAGTGTTACATATATGGATACAAATCATAGTGTTACATATATGGATACAAATCAAAGTGTTACTTATATGGATACAAATCGAAATGTTACATTTATGGGTACAAATCAAAGTGTTCCATATATGGATACAAATCAAAGTGTTCCATATTTGGATACAAATCATAGTGTTACATATATGGATACAAATCAAAGTGTTCCATCTATGGATACAAATCAAAGTGTTACATATATGGATACAAATTGAAGTGTTACATATATGGGTACAAATCAAAGTGTTACATATATGTATACAAATTATAGTGTTACATATATGGATACAAATCAAAGTGTTCCATATTTGGATACAAATCATAGTGTTACATATATGGATACAAATCAAAGTGTTCCATCTATGGATACAAATCGAAGTGTTACATATATGGATACAAATCGAAGTGTTACATATATGGGTACAAATCAAAGTGTTACATATATGTATACAAATTATAGTGTTACATATATGGATACAAATCAAAGTGTTCCATCTATGGATACAAATCAAAGTGTTCCATATATGGATACAAATCAAAGTGTTACATATATGGATACAAATCAAAGTGTTACATATATGGATACAAATCAAAGTGTTCCATCTATGGATACAAATCAAAGTGTTCCATATATGGATACAAATCAAAGTGTTCCATCTATGGATACAAATCAAAGTGTTACATATATGGATACAAATCAAAGTGTTACATATATGGATACAAATCAAAGTGTTACATATATGGATACAAATCAAAGTGTTACATATACATGATTGTTTTCTCTTTTTCAGGGCACTCTTATTTGGTCCCCCAGGAAACAGTAAAGGAGCTCTGCTATTCTTCTTAGTGAATATTTTATTTTGGGGATACCCCATGTACATAATTAAGGTACAGCATTACACATCAATATTTTATCCATACCTATTAAAATTTGCCTTATTATTCTGCTAAGTTAAAATAATTATTTGGTGACTTTGTTAAAAGATGAAGTATCAGAGCTTTGAGATCATCTGTTTTTAGTGCCAACGGGAGTATTCAGTTAAATGCCCATGGGTGCTACTGACAAAGAATAGTGAATAAATAAAATTAAATCTAATGAAATTAAAATGAAATTGTACTTTAAATGAAAATATTTGTTTTGTAGGCTATTCCATATACTTGGTATGATCTGCAAATTCTCCATGTCATATTTATTGTGTTGAACGTCATTATGTGGATCTCATTGTACCACTGTAACACTATAGACCCAGGGTACTTGCCTAGGAATATTCCAGAATATGATCTGGCCATTAAACAGGTAGGTGGAGTTCTCAATTCTAAAATTGACTTAAGTGAGGCCTTTTTGTTCATTTTGAAATCTTGTTGGCCAATCTTGTGATTCTTAGTTTTATGTCACTTATAAAGTGAAGACAATGTTTGGTGTAACAAATGGTACATTATTGTGTGTTGCAACCATGCATTCACATTTTCACATTATAATGTTTATTATAATAATATTTGTATCATTCAGACAAACATAAATGAATTGAACATTTTTCATTAATGATATTTCTTGGAACATGAAATATTCTATGCATTACCAAATTAAAAGTTCAAATGATTAAAAGCTGGCAATAATTTCAGGTTGCACATTTTGATGAATGGAAACAAGGACGTAATCCACTAAGTCGACTTTGCCATACATGTAGAACAGTTAAAACAATCAGAAGCAAACATTGTAAAATATGTAACCGATGTATTAAACAGATGGATCACCATTGTCCTTACATATACAATTGTGTGGGCTACAATAACAGGTGGGTCTACCATTATGGTTGGATTTTCTCAAAAGGGGAGTAGGTCTGGTAATCACATGTGTCACAACTGTTCTTTAAACATGACTGTGCTCTAATTGAATTTCTCAACCAATCAAAATGCAGCATAGCCAATAAACATTGTTCTCTATTTCTCCATAGATGCACGACTGTGCTCTATTCACACACCTTGGAATGGTGAAAATAGCAGCAAGTTTGGTTATTTCATTTTCATAAATCGCTGATTCTCTGAACAATCTTTTAATTTTCTATGTTTGAATTTGAATAAATAATGATAGGCCATTCAATATGGTGAAGTTCTACACTCGTTGGACAATGTCAGTGCAAATGCACTCAGCTTCGGTTTGTGCTTTGTATGACATTCAGTCTTACTCGTGCTGAATTTCACCATATTAAATGGCCTATCATTATTTATTCCTTAAACAAATCATTCTTAAAACCCATTAAGATGAATAACTCATTCAATCCAGTAGTTTCAAATTAAGAAATTACTGATTCATCATCTTACAATATTTGCATGTTTGAATGTGACACATGTACGAGTACAACCTGCTTTTTACCTTTATGTTCCCTTTTTATGCTTTCAATGTTGTGAAAGCCGAAGTTTATCAAGATTCGTTGCTATGGCTACATTGATGCTGCTTGTCCAATTATAGTATCAGTTTTGTTATTAAGTAATTTAGTAAATAAGTAAATTAAGTCTCAGTTTTCTTTACTATGGTAATTAAAGTTAATATATAGATTCAGCAAATTCAAGTTCAGTTTATTGCATTAATTTAAATATAATTTAAAATATTTCTTGAGCATGGGAGACATGTTGAAGAGAGATTTGGTTTGAGAAGGACAACCTTGTCATTCTCAGTTTATCTTAAATTTTTTGAATTAGAAATGTTATAGTCACACAGCATTGTCTAAATGTCTTAAATCTACTTGGGAGATTGAGACTACTCCTATATTATGGTCATATCTCCAAGACCCACAAAAAATACAACGTTGTAGAGAAGTTAATGAAATCAATCCATTCATTTTAAAGTTAGAGAAAAGAATATGTATGTAAAGAGAATATATTGAAACAGCCATTCTACAATTGAATCTCTCTTCTCAAGTCTGCTTTTCTCTGACTTTACATGTTTCAGTATTGTTGCATTGTATTTTAAGTAAATATACAATTTGTAAATCTGTCCTATATATTATTTGGTTTTCACTATAGACATACTTGATTCTTCTAGTATTTGGTATGCATGAATTGGGCTTTGGTTATTAACATTTCACCAGTGTTTACTATGTTTATGTATGCCACTGTTATGATAAAGTGATAATGGAAAGAGGTTTGCTTGAGGCATATGGACTTTCTCTGAGATTATTAAACAATCATAATTCAGCCAGACTCTAAATGAAAAGGCTTGGAGTTAACACAGACTCTAAATGAAGAGGCCTGGAATTAACACAGACTCTAAATGATGAGGCCCTAAATGATGAGGCCTGGAATTAACACAGACTCTAAATGATGAGGCCTGGAATTAACACAGACTCTAAATGATGAGGCCCTAAATGATGAGGTCTGGAATTAACACAGACTCTAAATGATGAGGCCTGGAATTAACACAGACTCTAAATGATGAGGCCTGGAATTAACACAGACTCTAAATGATGAGGCCTGGAATTAACACAGACTCTAAATGATGAGGTCTGGAATTAACACAGACTCTAAATGATGAGGCCTGGAATTAACACAGACTCTAAATGATGAGGTCTGGAATTAACACAGACTCTAAATGATGAGGCCTGGAATTAACACAGACTCTAAATGATGAGGCCTGGAATTAACATTTGTTGATGAGATCTGGACACCTTCTTTGGAATCTGCATCAACCCATCTATTAAAAAGGACTCTTTAAAATGTAAAGTTTTTCACCATACCTTTTCTATATAAGTCAACTTGTAGTACATAAAAAATGATCATTTTAGACAGGATTCACTTTTCAATATAGGAACATTGCTACAACATTCACATGGGACCACAGACACCTTGTATAAATGTAGTTTTACTTATTAAAATCTAATTGTTTTGGTTTATTAAAGTTAAGTTTGTCTTTGCATGAAGCATTGAAAATCTGTTGATACATTGATTCCTCTTCAAACTGAGTCTGATTGACTTTTTCAATGATCATTGTACTTTTCTTAGAGGTAATATGTTGACCTAAAAGGCATACCTGCTTCCATATGATCATTGTACTTGTCTTAGAGATAATAGGTTGACCTAAAAGGCATACCTGCTTCCATATGATCATTGTACTTGTCTTAGAGATAATATGTTGACATAAAAGGCATACCTGCTTCCATATGATCATTGTACTTGTCTTAGAGATAATATGTTGACCTAAAAGGCATACCTGCTTCCATATGATCATTGTACTTGTCTTAGAGATAATATGTTGACCTAAAAGGCATACCTGCTTCCATATGATCATTGTACTTGTTTTACAGATAATATATTGACCTAAAAGGCATACCTGCTTCCATTGCCCAAAAAGTTCCCACAATCCTAAATATAACTGACTTCAGCAGTGCCTTATGCTCTCTCTCTTGTAGTCTACTCTTTCATTGCAGATCAGTTTTTATTCAATTAATCATACATAAGTACGTGGTGGACATTAATCCTGTTTAAGTTCAAAACACAATCTCTTTCTCTAAATTTAACCCAAATGAACACAATTGATGGAATATGAAGAACTTAAAAATATCCATTTCTGCTACTTTTGGCATGAATCAGAAATGAATCATATTGTTTGGAATATAGTGCTGCTCCATTTATGTGCCAACTACTATTTTTAATGATTACCTGCATGCATATGATCCTCTCTAGTAGATATAATGTCTTGATCTACAGTCCTTGCATGTTCTATCATAATACTATGAAACATTCATTTTATCATAACTTCAAATCAGAATGTTCATATTAAGGTCAAAATACAAACTGGTGTTTATAAAATGCATTGTTATTATAGCTCTTTATCTTCTATTGAAACAATCAGGTACTTTTTTAGAATATAAAAATCTTAAGTTTGATTAAGGTCACTTAGTTACATTATTCTTAACTAAATCATTCTCTATTTCTAGGGTATGGTTCTTTGCTTTTGCGGTGTCCACCACGGTCAATGTCCTCATAACTCTGTTCTTCATATATGTGATCTGGTCGATGATGGGATTTGACATCTGGCTTGTGATTGGTTTGTTAGATGCCTTATTAGGAACAGTCATAGGTGGTGTTGTCACAGGCATGACGGTGAGTTTAAATAACCAAAGCTCATTTCATGTGTTTTGTCATTTGTCCAGTTTTGTTCTATCATTCAAAAGTGAACCTTGACCAAGTCACCATATCTGTCTGTGTTTATGACTTGAGCTGTTTTCATAATCTCCCAACTCAGTGTTTAGCCACCTGAAATCAACATTATCCTCCAATTTGAGGTGCAAAGTATGTGTACAATTTGAGGTGCTGGTTTTAAATTCCATGTTTTAGATCTAAATCCCTTGCATTTAAAGTTAGTTACTTCTATATAAAAAGTATGATGGAACACAAAACTGGACATTCGACAATTACATCATATTTGTTCATCACTAACCCATAAACTCTTCTCTTTTATTGCAGATTTGATCGAACACATTTATCAGAAACAAAATCAGACCTATATGCTGATTGAACTGATATTCATTCTCTTATAGGGGTTGAACATTTGCAATATACGCTGATATTCATTCTCTTATAGGGGTTCATTTGCAATATTTTGCTGTAGTTGCCTCCTCAATGGACTCATTTCTTGGTTCATTGGTGGTGTGTGTTGGAGCATGGAGGGTTTTCCTTTCAATGTTGACTACGTAGTAGGTGTGCTCATGCATGGCCTCTTCTTTGAAGGAGTGGCTATAGTATTAGCTGGTTCAACGGTAAGAATACTTCATAGGGTATATCGCCTCCTCTTGTGGAGATTGTCCTTGAATGGTAGGGTTCAGGGTCAAAAATGCACATTTCCTTATTGGTCAAGTCGAATCGTTAGCTATAGGATCCGACTGGGGTAGACTCGAAGGCCTAAACTAGTTGATAATCAGCCCATTGTTCCTCCCCTGATGAACAGTGCTTTATTTGACCCTTATGAGCCTTTGTCCCCTGAGAAACCTGCCATTCAATGATGACCACTTTTGGTTATTAGTATGATTGCCCTGAACCTATAGGGCACTCAACCTTGCCTTTTGCAGACTAAGATGCTTGCGCTGTAAGATAGAACCCTCCTATAGATTTGCTTACATGAGCAAACACATATCATTAATTTTATGAATTTATATTACAGGGGTCATAAGCCATTTTTACTCACATCATTGTATGCCTTTTTTATAGGGGCTAACTTGCTACATTCCTACTAATATCACAGCATGCCTTTTATTTTAGGGGCTCGTTTGCCATATTTTGCTGTGCTGCTTTCTTAAATGGCTCCCTTGCATGGTTGATTAGCTTAAATTGTTGGCGAATGGATGACTATCCCATTTTTCATCCCCCAGATTATATGCTGGGTGGACTCATCCATGGCCTTGTCTTCATGGCCTTAGCCACTTTTTTGGCTGTTAGTACGGTAAGGCAACAAGCAAGTGTGTCCTCATCCATCTTGTCTCACCTTAAAAAGATGGAAAAAATCTCGATCTGTGTTTATCTATTTTTCTTGGCTGCTCATTGTTTAAATTAGATCTGTTGTAAATTATATAAGATTTGTAGATGTTATAGCCCTGACTGTTAAAACTGCAAGCTCTTTAACATTAATTAACAGCTGCTTTAACTTAACCCATAAACCTCATTAATTTTGGCATTTTATTTTGATATTTGATTTTTGTGTTTTTGTTTTACTAATCCTTCGTTTTTAGGTGTTGCAGAAAATCCAATAAAACCATACTAATTTGTAATATTTTCTCTTATAAATAACAAGCACTAACATTTGCAGCTAATAATGCTGATATTATTCATCAAGGTGAAGGGATGTTACATATTAACCTTGCCTAATGGCTATTATTTCTCATGGCACCTGGCTGGCTTTGTAGGTATTCATTCTTTGGATTCTGTGCTTGTGTGTGGCTGATGGGTCTCATCACATGGGTTATGTTGTACAATGTGTGGGCAGAAGAGGGCTTTCCCTTGTGGTGCCCTGACTATTTCATTGCTCTCATCCTACATGGAATCTTCTTTCAAAATGTTGCCACTTGCTTAACATTTGCCACGGTAAGATGGAGGGATGTAAAGTTGTAGTTTCACCCATCACATCAAATATTATGTGGAAATCTGTATGAAATTATACAGTTTCACATGTCACATCAAACAATATGTGAATATCTGTATGAAATTATACAGTTTCACCCATCACATCAAATATTATGTGGAAATCTGTATGAAATTATACAGTTTCACATGTCACATCAAACAATATGTGAATATCTGTATGAAATTATACAGTTTCACTTGTCACATCAAATCTTATGTGAATATCTGTATGAAATTATACAGTTTCACTTGTCACATCAAATCTTATGTGAATATATGTATGAAATTATACAGTTTCACTTGTCACATCAGATATCAAGTGAAAATCTGTTTGAAATTATACAGTTTCACTTGTCACATCAAAGCTTAAATGAACATATGTATGAAATTCACTCGTCACATCAAATATCGTGTGAACATACATATAAAATTATACAATTTCACTTAATGTCACATCAAATATTTCGTGAACATCTGTATGAAATTATACAGTTTACTTGTCACATCAAATATAATCACATATTGTGGGGGAACATTCCATATTTACTCAATTTGTTTACATTAATGCAAAATAAAATTGACCATTTTATAAAGATTGGTGACCTTATCCTATGGAAATGACTAAATGAAGATTATGTTTCACAGCAAGTTTGGATGGTGATACTGTAGAGCTTAGCAGCTTTTATTCTAGTCCTCCATGAAATGAACAGGTCAGTGTCAATCGTTTAAGGTCTAACTGTACGATTTCAGCAGTTTAAAAGATTCAATGCAAGTCTTAGTTCAAGATTCATTGACCCATTTCATAAATAACACTGATTCAGATGACCCATTCTGTAATAACAAGTTAATACGGAAAGGTCACCCACAGTACATGTAATGTGAAGATCTCTAGTAAATTACCCATTGCACTTAGTCTATCCCAGTGTGCCACATCTATCCCAGTGTGCCACATCTATCCCAGTGTGCCACATCTATCCCAGTGTACCACATCTATCCCAGTGTGCTATGTCTATCCCAGTCAGTGTGCCACATCACATCTATCCCAGTGTGCCACATCTATCCCAGTGTGCCACATCTATCCCAGTGTACCACATCTATCCCAGTGTGCCACATCTATCCCAGTGTGCTATGTCTATCCCAGTGTGCCACATCTATCCCAGTGTACCACATCTATCCCAGTGTGCCACATCTATCCCAGTGTGCTATGTCTATCCCAGTGTGCCACATCTATCCCAGTGTGCCACATCTATCCCAGTGTACCACATCTATCCCAGTGTACCACATCTATCCCAGTGTGCCACATCTATCCCAGTGTACCACATCTATCCCAGTGTGCTATGTCTATCCCAGTGTACCACATCTATCCCAGTGTGCTATGTCTATCCCAGTGTACCACATCTATCCCAGTGTGCTATGTCTATCCCAGTGTACCACATCTATCCCAGTGTGCCACATCTATCCCAGTGTGCCACATCTATCCCAGTGTGCCACATCTATCCCTATGCAAATCTGCCTGCAAAGTCTTCACTTGTTAAAGCCACTAATTTGAATAGCACCAAATTCTGAACTTTTTTCACAACTTCTTGATACTCTGCTGTGTGTGATTAGTATATAGTTATCCCACCAAATACAGATTGATGTATTAAGTTCAAATTTTGTTAGCTGGTGCTCTTGTCAAGGAGCAATTCTTAACATAACCACTTACTTCAAAATGGCCACAATAATTCGATAACTCAAATAGACTGGCATTCAACTTTGTCTAATGGGCCATGTCTAAACCACGTAATTGTTAGTGAATTTGAAACATTTCAGAGGCCATGACTTACAGACAATGAAACTGTGGTTTGCATAGCAACTTTGTGCATTGACAGAGGATATGACTTTTATTCAATTTTGCTCTATTCTGAAACTTCATCAAAGAAAGTGCATTTTTGTAAAAAGTAATTTTTTTATAACTCTATGTTGGTATTATTTTGTTTTTCAATCAATATCATATTGTCCCTTGGGATGAATTCAATATTCAGTCCCTCCTAGATAACCCTATTTATCCTATGCAGAGTAGAGTTTTAGGGAGGTAAGTTGTTAAGATATATCCCGTATCCTGATTTTGAGGTTTCCATATCCAGAACCTCCATATCTCCCACCATATCTCCCGCTTTGGTGCATATCTTCCCGCTTCGGTGCATATCTTCCCGCTACAATGTATTTAAAATTTAAAAGTGAAAATGCAATACAATGACTTTGCATATGAATGATTTTTACATCTTGTACTATTGAAATGGCCATATGCCCCTGAAAACTCTACTTGGTATAGGATAAAGCAGTTATGTACGGTTGGTTTGGATATTGGGTCCATCCCTCGTGAGATATGCAAATATAACCTTCGGTCCCTACAGTCCCTAACGTAGATATGTATATCTCCCTTTGGATAAACCCCATATCCAAAACCTCCCAGTACATAACCATTATATATGCATGATGTTGATGTGATCCAATGACTTTCAATTGTACTGTAACCAATGAACATTACTAAGACTAGAGGAATTCCATTTAAAGTTTTGTATTATCTCATATTTGCAGAAAGATGATAGAATGAGGCTGCCCTTGCATCATCAATGATGTAGCTTATAAGTAAAAATGATGACACAGTTTGCCATATTTATAAATGGATATTCAGAACATTGCTTAATATTTTATTTATTAGCCTTAGGCTACTCTAATTAGATGAGTGCTTTGTGCACATGTTGTCTTGTTTGTTGATTGATTTCAGCCACATGATACTTATATCCACATGATTATCATATGCAAATGATTTAAACATTGACTTCACATATCCTTGTATATATACACTATTAATACATAGCAAACTTCTATAATTGTAAATTTAACAGATAAGGAAAATTAAGTTTATCCTTTTCATTGACTTTTAGCTCTAAAGTATATAGTTTTATAATTTGTAGAATAATGTGTAATATGATAAATAAAAAAAAACTGAAAATCATATTGAAATGTTTTTAAGTCTGGGTATCAACTAGAAACGGAGACATTTTGTTTCAAGAATTTTTATTTTCTTGACTTTATCACTTTTATCCTTCTCTGGCACTCATGCAGTGTGCAGATTCCAGTTTTGAAATATGATTGATTATACCTAAGAAAAACAAACAGGCATTGTTTGGATAATTACAAAACAATTCGCTTGCTAAGGAAATGACGACAGTTTCTCAGAGTCAAATACGAAGGATAAAGTTGATAAATCAAAAACAAATTCTTATGAAAATCTTCAACCGGAAGTCCTGCCACATTGAAGTAAGACATAATGTCTTTGTTCCCAGTTGATCCCCATTGTTTAATTGCACTCATAAAGTGATGGTGTTACTGATTATTTAAAACTGTCTTCAATTTCATTGCAGTTATTCCATGCAGCTTTCAATCTCACAACAAACGAGCGCATTAACAAGAAACGTTATGACTATCTCAAAGACGGTAAAGGCAATTATTACAACCCATTTAATCGAGGATTTAAATCAAACATGCTGGAGTTCTTTCATATAAAGAGAGGACTGACAGAGGATGAAGTGGAATACTTAAATGTTCAGTGTGTGTAGGCTGATACCCCTTATATTATCTCATACACAGTGATAGACTCTTCCAAAGTTATTCTAGAGGGGAGACAACATACGTATAGGTCTAACACCTCTCATGTCATTACTAAACTCTTCCAATATATGACTTGGAGAAGCCATATGAACAATGAAAATTAAAAATGATAATGTTTTTAAAGAGAAACAAGTTGTTGAACGAATGTTGTAGAGACGACGAATATAGTGCTCAATACTGTAACTGGAAAGGAATGCCAGAAAATAACATATGTTAGTGACTATTTGTGCCAAGCAAGATTGCTAATTGTAATATAGAGACCATCCTCCATTGACTGGCGTGAATCAGTTTAGTAATACTATTATTACCCATGTTGAAGAGTTTAAATATTATCACAATACTGTACTCATACTCTCACTAATTTATACTTGATCTTAAGATGAAATATTATTACCAAATTGTTCTGTGCCAGGAAATGGAGAATCATGGCTGTCTATCCTCCTTTTATTTGGCCATATAAATTCATATTAAAGGTACAAAGCTGTAATTCTCACCTCAATAACCTTATAATATTTTCAATTTAAATTCAAAGTGACATTTAACTTACACAATCCATGTTTTTTTTCAATTTTAAGACTATCCATACTTAGAAACAGACCTGCTTTATTGTTATTGTTGAACTGTAGTCTTAAAATAATAACTAAGATTTCTCATTTTGAAGCCTATAGATCAGTTCTGATAATCCATCATCCAAAGGATGAGTCTGGGAATGCATCTGGGTATCGACTTAAAAAATATTGAAAATTGTAATATCTGAAAAACAAACTCAATTACACATACTATGAACCCTCAACATCTTATCCTTCTTCTGAGAGTACAAAAATATCAACTTTCAATATTTTAAACTAACCTTGATGACATCATCAAAAAATGTGATTTGAGAAATCAGAACATTTTTCTTGTAATAAAATTTCAGTTCAGTGAAGGTCTTACATATTGCAGATTATGAATTAAGGCTATTTTTCTGTTATGAATGATGAAAATTACAACTATTGACCTTTTAATGTTTTAATTTAATCATTTTTGGAACTAAATTGGATGCAAGACTATTTGGCGAGGAAAACTTCCTTGACCAGTCTTTCAGATGCTAAGCTTTTGGAACATTTTATTTATAGTACTAAACAAAAATTTCTAAAAGGCCTTAGTTAAGCTTTAAAGTCCTGTAAAACCCCTACTCTAACGTTTGAAAAAAAGATTCTACCAATACTATCCAACAGGAATCTACTTCCTTCTTACTTCTACTTCGATCAGCTTGAATTCCTCTGAGAAAATGAGGATTTTGGCAGGGGTTCATTGACTTTACATGGTGACAAACCTGATGGTATCCCCATGTTAAGTCAATGGTCAATGGTGTGTCCGACTCGTCTCCATGTTGAGTCAATGTACCCTTGCCAAATCCTCATTTGCTCAGAAGAGTTGATAGAGGCTCAACAAGTAGATTCATGTTGGATAGTATTGCTAGACTAGAATCCATTTTCAAAAATAAGAATACGTTTTTTTTTAACAGACCATTCGACTGATTTTTAGAACTTTTTGTCGGTACTATTAGTTGTATATGCATTTAGTGTTTTTTGTATTTTTATTTAAAATGGTTTGATTGATTTTTGTGAGTATTTTTTACTCAAGTTATGTCACAATAAATATCATAACATGTAATAAATTCTTTCTGTAGTTGTATAAATCTTCTTTTGAGACAAGGATCACATTTATTTTTTCAAAACGAATTAACTAATAGTTGCTACATTGATAAAAAGATGCTGCAGTTGCATTGGCCAGGCAATATACCAGTATTCGCCTGTAAAACATTGGATAGTTGCTACATTGATAAAAAGATGCTGCAGTTGCATTCTCCTGTAAAACATTGGATAGTTGCTATATTGATAAAAAAGGTGGCAGCAAAAATGATTTTGACTGGTGAATACCTATAAATTCATTGAAACTGAAGAAACATCAAATTTTGTTAGGCAAGCAATTCCACTTATCTACTTAACTTGTATTTTTGCGAAAACTCGGATGAATATTTCATGTAATTTGACTTATGGCAACCATGTTGACAACACACGCAATTTATGAGTGAATCACCTGCATTTCTATTACAGGTACTTCTCATATAGTCACATGAATTTTCCAAAAATCGTTCTCCTTCTTGGTGAAAATGATGAAAATTAAAAGTCTCTTCGGCGGAATTTCATCCATTTTCTTATAAATAGAGTAGTGAAAGTTCTCTCGTATTTGATGCAGTAGCTGACGTAAATCAGTACGTCAGTAAATTAAAACAAGTCAACGATAAAATTATAAAAATATAACCTTCAAAAGGTGGCATGTATAAGTAGACTAGCGTGTACGCAAACTTACCTACTCATACATGTTATTATATTTGATAGTATTATAAAGATGGCACATGTGTATGTTACATCAGTAGGTTCCCAAGTTAAATCGTTCATGACTATTAGTCTGAGCAATAAATAAATGAGTAGTTAATTTGCTGAAATGAGGATTCCCATGTTAGAAATAAGGGAATTTTCGAGAGACCATGTACTTTAATTCAACAGGTTGGCTTTTCGATTTTAAGTGCCATCTTAATCTCTCCATTCTCTTGCAAAATTCCAGGCAAAATTCGAATAAACTATTTTTTCTTTATTTTATTTCTTTATTTCAAATTGATTCAATTACACAATGATAAAGATTTTAACAGTAGACATATGTTTATGTGTATATACTGAGTTTACAATTAAAGATGTATGAATATAAAATAGTACCTTTAATTTATAAGAAAGTATGAGTAACTTATTGGGAGCAGGAGCAATGGGGACACCTAACTGATACTAGAGATATTGTATTATGTGTAACATAATGACATCTACTAAGGATATTAATATGATGAGTTAACATACAAGGAAGAATAAAAATCAATGTTTACTATGCCCTTAATTAATGATTATTTGGAATTTTACTGATCAGGAAGTTTTTTAGTCTTGATTTAAAAATACTCATAGAAGGGCTATTTTTTTAGATGCAAAGGTAAATTATTCCAAATGATTTGTCCTTGGGTTTTACTTTAACTATTACTTGTGTGTTTCTGGTAACACTGTCACATACACTGTCACAATCATTGTTTTTGGCGTCACTTGGATCACTAGCTACTTACAGTCTCTTCTTTTATTTTTCTCCTGTATTTGTGGCGGTATCTGGGATCAAAATAAAATGTCTCGGGCGCTTTGACATTCTTCATTCTTTAATGGTCTTTGCAAACTAGTGCATACAGCTATTAAGACAATATATTTATGAACATGAATACATTCTTTTGGCGCCTTTTCCGCTCACGACAGTCTTTTTGAATTTCAGCAGGGGTCTTTCCCATCTACGAAAAGTACAAGTTGATAAATGATCATATCGGTAAGGATTTGACGACAGAAAATGTGTGCATCAGTAACGCAATTTATGACAGAGAAAACGCACGACCATAGCTTCAGTGTAAAATATCTGATAGAAAAATGTTTTATGTGACAATGAAATGTGATAATAGTACATGCCAGTCTAATTATACATGGCATCTTTGGGATGCTATAAAAGTTTAAAGATGCAATAAAATCGTTTTACTCGAATTAGATTATATTTATACAACTTTCCCGTATGGAGGCAACATTTACGATGGTGAACTACCAACACTTTCTAAAGTTCATTTGATAATGATAATTTGATATGATATAAAATGATGAAAAGTCGGGGTTTGGAAAAAAATAAGAAGGAGAAAATTGGGATGGCAAATAATAAATCGAGAGAAAAATAGGGTCTACAAAAAATAATTTGATAAATCTTTTTTTCGAAATGCATTGGGCCTATTACTCATCATTGAAAACCGATACATTCACAACTTCTTCTATGCGACAGAGAGGGTAAAAGAGGCATAGTTTACGTTCCTTTCACAGCTTATATCAAATTAATTTTATTTGATTTGTGTAAACACTTTATCTTTCAATCCTTACTATATTAATATATTTTTGGTTTATTATCCCTCTCGAACCTCGTTCGATGGGATAATAAAATATAAATATTGGGAGTGGGTTGACACAATGGGTTTTATTTCGGTCGAAATATATATAAATGTATATGCAATGATTATAAATTACATATATAAGTGGTGTATACTAGACATGAGAAGACATACATATTAGGAGTAAGTTGACACAGTGACAGTTATATTCGGGATGAATTACATAAATCATTATTATTTTATGATAATACTAAACTTAATTAAGTTTAGGGGTTGTTAAAAGCATTGACGTTTCCCACACAATTGCGGTTTATATAACCAAACATGTTGTGCTTTATCTAAACATGTTAATAAATTCAAAGCATTTTATTGTTGATAATTGCATTCCTATCAGCCGACCCGACATGTTAGCATTGATGTTGAAGTACTGTTATTTATATCGATTAATAAAAATTATATTTCGCTAAAATTGTTGTTGAGAAAAGCGGCGCTACAATAAATTATGATGATGTTATTGAAGTTGTCACCATAACGTCAATGCGTGTCAAATAAATTAAATTTTATTGGTATAGACTGTGTCATATTCAACTTAATTTTCAAAGTTTAGTATTAGTTTAGGAATTTGACACTTTAATTACCGGCTTTATGTCAAACTGACGTCAATGCTTGCAGCAATGAAGTTATTAATTGGTATGAAGACTGGTTCGATAATTGACTTATCATAATCATCTTGTCCATGCATTTCAATTTATTATAATTATTTGGCACTAATTATCAGATAATAATCACATTCGTAGACCATTATCTTCAAACCGTCTCAAGTAACATTAAAGTTAAATCAATTACTTAATCTTTTTAATTAATGTGTTTCAAAATTGTAAACACGATAATGCTAGTATAATTTTTTTTTATAATTATGATTAATTCTGTTGCATGGCGACATATCCTCTTGCGAAGTCTAGACGTCTGTTATTACATTGTTTATTGTATAATAGAATTGTGAAATCAATTGAACTGTTTATTTACTAACATTTACCAGGGATATAGTAGCCTTTGACTAACATTTATATTTTTTATGATAATGAGTAAAAGAAATATAGCTCGTTTTGGGGGAAATGATCGACCCTCTCGCGGGTCAAGAACTTTGTTCAACTGGCAATGATTCAACAAGCAGTGATTTGAATGCGAAATATAGATGGCATTACAGTCAATACTCCCATTAAAAGCTAGTTAAACATGTAAAGAACCAATTTGATCTAATAATATCTTACTTATTTTGCTGTGAAGGATGTATGGGACAGGTTTTACCGATGGGTTTCTGGACTAATTTGATTTAAATCATGTGTAATTCTTAGGGCTTCGGGGATTGTTAAAAACTGGTGATTTTAGTTCCAACTTTTAGTTTCCCTTTTTATCGATAATAATTAGGGGTGGGACGGATAACCGAAATACCGAAAAACCGCGGTTCAGAGCCATCGGATCGGTTTTCGGATCGCTACCCTACTGTCGGTTCGCGTTTTCGGTTCATTTTCGGTTCAGTATTTGACCTACAAGTAAAAATAAAACACTGTTTTACAGTGTTTGTCAACATTTTTGATATTTCCCTACCTCGTCTGCTGCTAGCTCATTCGTTTACACTCGTTTCGTATCCAGGTGCTTAAAATAAAAATTAGCAGCCCATTTGGTTAGGAAGCCCGAGAAATGGTTAAATCTCCCTGATATATTGAACCCAACCTACTTAAATTACTTGCTTATTCCTTGGATATTCAATTACCTTAATTACACAACATAATTACAAGAGAACATGCATGAAATAATAGAGAAATAGGCATGAAATGGACCAACACAAAATTTCTATGTTCTAAGATCGGCAAAAATTGAACAAACTGACAACGCTCCATTTTACATAGCCGTAGGCAGCGGGGGTTCGGTGGGTTCGAACGAACCCCCGGTCAGGATTTCCCAAAATATCATTTTGGTGAAAATAACCAGAAACATTACTGTGCTATTTGAAATATATGAGCAATAAATGAATTGATATTTGTTATGGTGAACACAAGAGCCTTATTTTGTTAAAAACATGTCAAAACGTTTGGCAACCTTAGGCACGGGGTGAGATTCAATTTTGGGAAGACCCCAGAGCATGAGATTTTACATTTAGAAATAACAATAATTTCGCACAATTAACTTAAAAGCTGCTTCTTCTCGACAAAATAACCCATCTTGGGCAATGGCTAAATCAGTCCTTTGTAGGAATTTTGTTTTAAGCCAGTTCTGGTCCAATACGAAGATATTGAAACTAGTTATTGAAAACAATGCAGACGTCCCATACTCCGAATGATTTTTACAACATTGACGAATAAATATCTGGAAAAGTTGTAATATTGATGAAACACATGTTCTTTCAAATGTGTACATCTCTGTTTTGTTTTATTTCAATTAAAATTTAAAATATTTCTTGGGACGTCCCTGGGGCTGGCGTAGTCCCCGAACCCAAATCGATCGTTAAATAATTAAAAACGTTGTGAAATTAATTATTTAAAAGCGTATATCATTTATAAACACAAGCATTTGTTCAAATTTATTCATTCTTTCAATTGGTCAGTATTTATTTACCCATCACTTTCCAAAACAAATCAATCATTGCAAAAAATGATTTTGTTTTTTCAGATACACTCCACTCATCTAAGAGATTGTATAGAATTCAAATTGTTACCGTTCCAGTTTACTTGCTCTCCATTTTCATGTTAATGTCATGATATGTTTAGCGAATAAATTACATAATAAAAAAACATTGAAAATCAAAATTATGGTATTAATCTTCAAATAATGAAAGCTTTATTTGTTATCAAGCCGTCTGAACTTAACAAAATACATTTTATATTCGAACAGTCGCTTGTATTTATATATGATTTATATTCACCAAAACGTTTTTATTATCAGTTGCAGTTAATCTGCTCCGGGGGACTTACCACTCCGGGAACGTCCAAAGCAATATTTTTAACTTTTTAAAACAAAACATAACCGAGACCCACTTATTTGAATAATAGATATTTTCATCAGTAATACGACTATCCCGGATAGTTTAAAAAGCCTTCGTATACGTTGTGAAAAGTTATCATAGAAGAACGACCTTTCCAAGTACAGGGTGTTTGCGCCAATTTTAATAACCTCGCATTTGATCAGAACTGGCTTCCAACAAAATTCCTGAAAATAATGACAAGCCATTGCATGAGGTGATTTATTTTGTCCTAGATGAAGTAGCTTATAAAGAATAAATTGTGCGAAATAGTTGATATTCCTTGGAAACAAATCATGCTCCAGGATCTTCTAGAAGTCAGACGAAATACTGCTGGGTTCGGGGCAAATCAGATTTCAGGATATGTATTCGATCAGTAAAAGATTCACCGAAATATATTTTGATGCAGAAAATTAATTGTAATAAGTTGCCGTTGAACGTTGCCTAAAGTGAACATTTAAGTTAGAAAGCTACAAGGTCATTTTTGAAAATCGTTTTTACGTCCTGTGTTATTTCAATGGGAGAGGTTTCTTGATAAAGCCTATTACTTTCAGACTTTGCTTAACGTAAATAAAGACATCATATTTGTTAAATAAAATTCAAATTCAATTGTCTACTTAATTTAATGAAGGTATTAATAGAATTATATGAATTATATTTCCCCTCCTTTTCTTTACAAATTATGCATATAAAATTGCTTTAATGCATAATCCAATGGGTTAGTTAGGATTGCCAAACTTTTGGAGAGAGTGTAGTGTAATTGCATTATTTGAGGAACCCTAATAAGGGGGGGGGGTTGTGAATAACATAAAAATAGAACCCCCGGTCACCAAATCCTGGCTACGCCACTGATTTTACATTAATTCCTGCCAAGTCCACTCTAATTTTAAGTGATTATGAAACAAACAAGAACTATACATCTAAAACAATAACTTTTTGAAAGAAATATGTACTAATTATTGCAAAATCAGGAGTTTAATTTGACATTCTTAGCGATATTTTATTGGTCTGGTTGATATGGATATGGGTGTTCTCAGAAAATGCTATACAACAAGTCGCTTTAGCGAACAATATGCGGGAAATTCAAAAAATCAAAATCAAAAATCGTCACAATAATATTATAATGTTGGCATAATTGATTTGCGCAAATTTATATTTGTAGGGGTATTTGTTGTGATGTAGGGTATTAATTTGCGCGCACAAAGCATCCATATTTGAGCTCCTATATAGGAAATGCATCATAGATGTCACGACATCTGAAAAGACATCATCAGTGTAGCGTTTGCAAGATAGTAGGCCTATAAGAAAAAGGTTTCTTCTACAAGTAAAATAAGTTATTTTATTGTGGGTAATAAAATAAAGTGACAATCAGTAGTGTAGTCCGAGATAAAGGCATTCAATCTATAACAATCGCTAAATTGAATGAACCGAACCGAAAAAACCGAACCGACGGCCGGGGAACCGAAAAACCGAACCGAACTGAACCGAAACGAACCGTCCCATCCCTAATAATAATATGATCGTTTTTTATGACCGTATCGATTTCTGATGCAACGTTTATACTCGTAAATCTTAGGATTGTTCTAAATTTGAAATTTTGTTATATTAGTCACTATATGTAAATACTCACGAAGACTTACTAGTAACACAAAAGACTGGATTAAAAAGTTATAATCCCAAGTTGGTAATCTGACCAATCGCTGTCATTTCATATGTCATTGTTAACGTTTCAGATGTAAAGGGTCACCTTTTTGAATAGAGTTGTGGGAATGTCGACAACATTTCACACTAATTAGTTTCGTTTTGCTGTTAAGTTTAAAGCAAATAAAAAGTGACACGACATTCGTTTTTATCACAATCCATTCTATGTTTATCAATATACAATTGCCAATATATCATTTCAAGACATTTCCGTAACTTATACCAACAATCACTTATCGAAATAAAACGAAACTTCTTGAGTCACTAAAACAGTAATTAGTATCATTCATTATATTATTCATAATTCAAAATGAATGTAACTGTCACCGCGTGTCAACCTACCAGCGATATTAATATCGCATTTTACTTATTTATTACTCATTGGAGACTCATTGACCCTAATTAAAGATTCAAAAATGCGTGTACCAAATACCGAACACTTATACGATACATCTCGAGCCACTTTTTATTTTCATTAATGATGGTATATATATGAGTATAAATGTCATTATATTTCAAACCACTCCCATTATTAATGTCTTATCTTGTGAACCAACCACCCCTAATAATTTCAAGACATGTCTGCACAAAATACCGAACACTTCTCACATACATATAAGTAAAACGAAACGTCTGGACCACGTAGCATTTTAAAGCAATGATTGAGCAATTTTGTTGATATTTTATAGCCTGTGTATAAACTTGAAAGTATGACAGATGTAAGTACTTTCTTTCTGGACACGTGTCCAATGGCTGTCAAATCCATGACGTATCTAAGAGTCTAAATGGCATATTTTATTACATGTACCTTTTTATCAAAACAATTAATTGTTTGTTTATTCATAATTAAACAGTGTTGTAGTTATGGTGTACATGGTGTAGAGAGACCCATAATCAGATATATGTCTATTTATTTAATGTAACAATCAACGAGCCTATCTAAAAGTAAGGTGTGATAAATTACTTTGCCAACGCCATAGATCACACTACCCTACCTCGATCGCGCATGCGCGAATTTTTATCGTACCTAACAAAAGGTACGATATTGTAGTTAGCTTGACGGGCGGCGGGCGGGCGGGCGGCGGGCGGCGTCTCACTTTTCAGCTTGTCTACAGGTTTCCAGCCAAACCATTTGAGGGATTCATCTGAAATTTTCAGGGATGTTTCTACATATCAACGTCAAGAACTGATTAGTTTTTGGGCATTCTGGGTAAATCTTAAGGTGGCCATTCTGGATTTTCCGTCCTAAAATCTTCACTTTCAAGACTTGTCTACAGGTTTCCAGCCAAACCATTTGAGGGATTCATCTGAAATATTCAGGGATGTTTCTACATATCAACGTTAAGAACTGTTTAGTTTTTGGGCATTCTGGGTAAATCTTAAGGTGGCCATTTTGGATTTTCCGTCCTAAAATCTTCACTTTCAAGACTTGTCTACAGGTTTCCAGCCAAACCATTTGAGGGATTCATCTGAAATTTTCAGGGATGTTTTTACATATCAACGTTAAGAACTGATCAGTTTTTGGGCATTCTAGGTAAATTTTAAGGTGGCCATTTTGGATTTTCCGTCCTAAAATCTTCACTTTCAAGACTTGTCTACAGGTTTTCAGCCAAACCATTTGAGGGATTCATCTGAAATTTTCAGGGATGTTTCTACATATCAACGTCAAGAACTGATTAGTTTTTGGGCATTCTGGGTAAATTTTAAGGTGGCCATTTTGGATTTTCCGTCCTAAAATCTTTACTTTCAAGACTTGCCTACAGGTTTCCAGCCAAACCTTTTGAGGGATTCATCTGAAATTTTCAGGGATGTTTCTACATATCAACGTCAAGAACTGATTAGTTTTTGGGCATTCTGCTTAAATTTTAAGGTGGCCATTTTGGATTTTCTGTCCTAAAATCTTTACTTTCAAGACTTGTCTACAGGTTTCCAGCCAAACCTTTTGACATTCATCTGAAATTTTCAGGGATGTTTCTACATATCAACGTCAAGAACTGATTAGTTTTTGGGCATTCTGGTTAAATTTTAAGGTGGCCATTTTGGATTTTCTGTCCTAAAATCTTCACTTTCAAGACTTGTCTGTAGATTTTCAGCCAAACCATTTGAGGGATTCATCTGAAATTTTCAGGGATGTTTCTACATATCAACGTCAAGAACTTATTGGTTTTTGGGCATTCTGGGTAAATTTTAAGGTGGCCATTTTGGATTTTCCGTCCTAAAATCTTCACTTTCAAGACTTGTCTACAGGTTTCCAGCCAAACCGTTCAAATTTTTACATATGTTACACAGTGATAAGTTCTAGAGCTGATTAACTTTTCTGCGGCCATCTTGCTTTCTTGGTCAACAAGGCCACGATGCTGTGTTTTAGGTACGACATTGTTCACGTCTGTGCCTTGTTTGGCTTTCAACCACGTCGCTTTTGAGTATATCGACTGCTTAGTCAAAAGGTTAATACGTTTGGTGCTCGGAGTGAGTCAATATTGCTATTCGCTGAACTTCAGTGGTGCAATAGTGAAGTCCATGTTCCAAGTTATATGATAGTTGAAGAAAGAATGTAAATAATATCGTTTTAAATTTTGAAATATTTTATATGTCATAGTACACGGTACACAGTTGCAAAAGTTGATCAATACAGGGTACACGGAATGTAAATTGTTCAATAGTACAGGGAGCGAGAAAGTAAGCTGATTATACAGACATACTATGTCCCGATCTCATGTACATTTACGTTGCAAACAGTGAAAATAATGCCAAAAAGGCCGCCTGGTTTAAGGTGTCATCAATTGTTATTTAATCCAAATAAAGTAAATATTATTTTGTAGATTTAGACACGGGCTTCCAGGTCGTGTATGCATTTTAGTCATTAAATTAACAAGAACGCTAGATTATATGTGCTACTATGGTATCAAATTGAAATAAAATAACGAAATTAGATATGACTATACGCTATCAGTATTAATGACTATCCGCTATTCAGAATAATTAAAATTGTCTGAACTACATGTGAGGAATCTTTCTATATAACCCCGTATATGCTCTAATTCACTACCGTCCTCATAAACGATCATTTAAAATATTTTGTTCAATATACTATCATGCCACGACTTGGGAGCATTTTGTTCTTCACGATTTGCTGAATGACGTCGTATTTCTCTATTATTGTAAAAAAACTAAGACCAGATCTATGTAGTCTTATATGACGTGTTGAATGTCAGATGTTTTTGAATGGTATCTGCTCCAGTGATATTGCATTTAATCATGAAACGCTCATCACAAGACACCTCGAAACAAACATTATTCTCTTTGTGACAAGAGGAAAAATGTTTCACAATATGTTATGCCTTACGACAAAGTAAAGATATACATTTAACATTTCTGGGACGACTTTTTATGCATCTTAAGATTTTAGAAAAACAGTTAATTCACAAAAATACAGTTGAATAACATACTGGAAATCGTGTCCACATATAACACGATGACACGCAGTTTAAAGTAATTTGGAACGGATGAAATGTTAGTTCAACCTACATATGAATAAGAAAAAACTGAATCCCAAAGCACACTGGTACATATAAACATCGTTTTTACTGACCTTGGTTGTGTTTTGACTTCACAATTCAGCGTTTTCAACAGAAATACATTTGCTCACACTTGCACATTGTTGGGGATTCCCTAGTCAAAGGTCATGTGACTAATAATCAGAACGAGGCTATGAACTGTGAGCTATTCCAATTGAGAGGTTAGGAGAATTTTTTCATATTCTAGGTTCCACTTATTTCTGACGGTTTTCTAAACAATCACTGAATCTTTTCTTGCTAAAGAATAACTATTATATCAGGAACACATAATTAATAAAACATTATGTAATCACTATGTACAGAACACGAAAATTACTCTTTTCAAAAGTAGGTCACATTTTCTCCCAAGTTTTATATGCAATATTGCTCTGAACGAAATGCAAGAAAATGTGTACTTTGGTGACGTCATCAACTTGAGTGCAAAATTCGAAGTGGACGATGTGAAATCAAATTCAATGTACCCACTTCAATATGAGAAATCTCTGCTATCCTTGAGTAATATGAGCTGAAGTTACCCCAGTAGCAAGGTAAGACATTGCTCTTCATGTGATATTCAATAGATTTTGCTAAAAATGCCTTAAACGAAGGCTATATCACTTTAAATAACAGTTAAGTGTTTTTTTGTTACATGTCAATGTAACATTTTCGAAGGGAAACTTACATGCTCCCTGTACGTTGATAGATTTACTGAAATGTATCGTGTATTGCTTTCGATTTTGCTTCACTGCGCCCACTATTATCTATCTTTGTCTTTAGTGTTTTTTTGCCCACAATATTCTACAAACTGCTTGATGAATCAATTCTATGTCTGGTAGAACACTAGAAATAAATGTAAAGTGTATTTTACGTCCAGAAATATGGAATTAAACCCACGTCCTCCATTTGCAACTTAGCTGTACCCTTTTTCCCTTTTAAACGTGGTCACGTGGTAGGGTAGTGTGTAGATGTAACACATGCAGAATGATTAATATTACATCAACGGAATTAGTTAACAAAATGTAGGTAAACCATAGAAAATTAGAGTTAATTCAATTTTTAGTTTACAGGGGGAAGAAACGCGTCAAGTACAGGGTGGTCAAAAAAACGGCAACCCTAGTTTTTCCTAATATCTTTGTCATTCTAAGAAATAACTCCCTGGTATTTTACACATTTGTACATCATTCAATTTCCTATCAACCTACCATATTTCATGACCATCTGACTGATAGTCACAATATTACAGCATTTTAAGTAACATACCCCAAGTGGCCACTTTAGGGCTGTCTTAGCTGGTCTGTTATCCAAATGAACTCCATTTCCAACTTGATGCACTGGTAAACTGTAACAATTATGTATACTTGGGGAGCCAAGCACTTTATGAAGTAGTGGAGAGGCACCTCACACAAACAGATGCACAGTTTAGTGTGTTTTCAGAAGATAGGGTCCTTTACCTTTGATGATGCTAACAGGTATGCAATAACTGTCAACATCAAACTCTATTTTGTGATTCCCATGGAGTTCTTGTGGACTTTAGGTGAACCCAGGGGGGTTGAAAGGTAGCAACAGTGGTTCCAACTAGACAGAACCATACCCCATACACCAAATGATGCACAATATTGGCTTTGGGACCACTTCAATGACCACATTATCAGCAGTACATCAGACAATAAAATGGGCACCCCATAGTCCAGATATGGCCCCATTTAATCTTTACCAGTGGGGATACGCCAAAGATACAGTGTAGGGTAATAACACCAGAAAGACATTTGACCTCAAAATAAAGATCACTTGTGTCATTAAGGCCATACTTGCTGAGGAATGCTGTTATGTCATTGACAGGTTTGGAAAACATGTGCAGGTTTGCCTACAGCACGATATTGGAAAACTTGGGCACCTTGTTTAAAGTGCTTTAACATTGCGACTATCAGTCCAATGTTCATAAAATAATGCGGTCTAGTATGAAATTGAATGATGCACATGTGTGCCAAATATCAGGGCAAAATTTCCAAAAATGACAAAGATATGAGGAAAAATTAGGGTTGCCGTTTTTTTGACCACCCTGTATTTCGTCTGGTACAACTGGAAATACTGGACGCAGACCTCCATTTTTGATCCAGAAAGAAGTAGGTGGAGTTTTACTTGGTAGCCTGTCATCGTTTTACAGTATGTCCTTACCTAAAAACAGGCTCATCAGATTCCCAGTACATTGAGGAACATCCAATTCTTATAAAATGACGGCTATCCATCTAGTTTTTCTGTAATGTGGGGTTAAGCACAGAAATATTTTGAATTTTTCAGGAAATACACGAATCTAGTTACATGTAGGTTTCTTTTTATTTACGACTTCATTGACAAGATATGCAATTTTCTTGTGTATGAACTAACAATACAGCCTCCAATCTGCAAATTTTAGCTTAAGAGTGATCGATAAAAGAAATTTTAGAAATACTGGACGAAATAAAAAATGAACTGAATGCAAGCCTGCTAATACCGAGTGGCGAGCGCCCCTTAAATATGGTGGTATTTGGACATTCTCTATATTCCCCAGATAATGCTACCCTTTGTTGTTTTTGACTTTTGACCTCCCCTAAAGAGGGATTCAGGTGTCTCATATTTTACAACATTTGTTGAAATCAAGGATGCTCGATACCCGAGTAGTATTTCCAAGATGGCTGCTTAATTCTAAAATGGCTGTCATTTTTCTTAAAAGAACGCAATCGTTGATAGCTCAAATACCAGTGAACAGATTTCGTTCAAATTGTATGTGCTGATGCCTAGGAACAAAGGAGCTTTGCTCGATAAGGAATTTTTAAGATGGCAGCTCAATTTCAGAATGGCCGCCATTGTTCGAAAAAGAAGAATAAGTAATAGGTTCAATATATTCCGAAAAAAAGATTTGTTGAATGATTTTTGTGTAAACCCTGATTTTTCTCCCGATTTGTTTTTCGCCATTCCAATTATTTTTTCATTTATTTTTTGTAAACTCCGAATTTTCATCATATCATTTTATATCACATCAAATATCAAATGAACTTTAGGAAGTGTTGGTAGTTCACCATCGTAAAGTGTGTCCTTCACATGGTAAAATTTATAAATATAATCTAAATCGAGTAAAACGGTTTTATTACATCTTTAAACTTTTATAACATTCAAAAGGTGGCATGCATAATTAGACTGGTATGTACCATTTTATTGTAACATCAAACATTTTTCTATCAGATATTTTACATTGAAGATTTATTTTACATTAAAGGACGAGTGGCTTTAAGACCCTATATTAGCCCCCAAGATATTTAGAAAAAATTGTACAGGATATCAAAGAAGAGACTTTGTTTGATAACCAGATCCAAAAATTAGGTCATTCTGACATTTATATTTCAAAATATAGGTCATTCTATTAACGTGTATAAAATGACCTTTTGAAGGAAGAGTCACTTTTTTCACATCATTATTGTCAATGTTTCTATTTATTATATAAGTAATCATTATTTTCAGTCATTTAAGACTTTTTAATTGATGCTGTTGCTATTATCTTACATAATAGGGACAAACCATATTAGGCAACATTCAAAAACATATAAAATATAACAAGTCAAAAATACAAACAAAATATTGAATAGTGATCTTCTTTATACTTCATTTAGAAAAATTATTGTCTACAAAAAAAAGTTTGCGAAACTATGTCAGAAAAGAATATTGATTCTTTTAAAATTTACATCACAATGAGAAAGAACAAGGGGCACCGTTTAAAAACACATGAAGTAATTAACAAGTCAAAAATGCATATCAATCAATTATATATTGATCTGCTTCCTTGAGATCATTTGCACATATGCAGTTTGTGGCAGTAAAATACTGAATTTATTATTTCACATCACATTGAGGAAGCACAAAGAGCAACATTTGAAACACATGAACTTTACATAACTGTTGATGAGCACATCCATGTGTTACCCTGCGTGCAGAGTCTAGTTGACAAAGACAAAGACAATTAAAGAATGAAGAATGTCAAAGCGCCCGAGACATTTTATTTTAATCGCAGATACCGCCAAAAATACAGGAGAAAAATAAAAAAGAAGAGACTGTTAGTAGCTAGTGACCCAAGTGACGCCAAAAACAATCATTGTGACAGTGTACATGACAGTTTTACAAGCAACACACAAGTAATAGTTCATTCGAATTTTGCCCGGAATTTTGCAAGAGAATGGCATAGGAAATAGATAAGTCGAACCTTGTGGCTTACGTACCCCTAAGAAAATAAAACTCCCGAAACAATAGATAAAATGAGAAAAACACAAATCTTTCCAAAGGTTCATGCAGAGGCAAATGAAAAAATGGAACCCAGTGTCAAAGCGCGCAAAAAACACCACAGAACACAGAGGGAAAGTGGTGCAAGATGCAAACCTTAGCTTAGGTAATGAAAGGTAAATGGTAATACAAGGGCCTTGCTTGACTGAACAAAAAGGAATGAGTAGCAGACGATAATCACCACGGTGTTATAGCATGACGGTTACGCCACCTCTGAAAACGAGGTTGGACAGTTACGCTCACTGATATATCCAATAAAATGGCCGCGATGGAAGAAAAAACTAAGATTGGTGCATTATTTTCTACTACTGCGTATCAATGAAAGGATGAACGATTTATGTAAGCAACGCATTCGATGATACATTCAGTAATGTATATTTTGAACGTAGTCTTTGCAAATTGATGCCCGGAGATGAAATAAACATGAAATAAGAGAAAAACTGTCGAGTTTGAAATTCAAAACTACACAAAAATTTAATAATTTGTTTATTTTTGTTGTTAGGGCATGATCTACATTGCCTAAAAACCCTATTGTATATAGATGTAACCTACATACGATCATACAAAGCCAATTGAGCATTGGTAACCACCTAATAAGTTCTACTCAAGCCATAATAATGTTTTTTTGAATTTGCGGTAACGTAAAAAATTGATGGACGTTTACGCGAACCCTGATTCAAATATGAAACTCCGATTCATTGTTGTTAATTTTGTCATCTTCATCAGTATTCATCATAGAATTCGATAGAAATCATACGTAGTCGTCTAACGTTATTGCGTTTGAAACCTTATTATTTACGATATACACCGCGTTCCTGTTCTGGATTTGTCATTTTATGCCTTGTTTATACACAGTTTACTTACAGTTAATATTTTGAGTGGCTCTGAGGCACACGTACTGAGAAAACACGAGAATGGACCAAAACTTATAAACTTGGATATCTCAGTCGGTAGGTTTACAGCTTATATTCTGTTTCTTGTAGACCACCTGGCAGATTTGGCCCAGTCTTAATAACCATCCATATATATACGTCACCGAATGGAACTAGTTTAAAAGGAAATCTTATCTGTGAATATTGCCTACAAGCGAGAAAGAGGACATGCTGCCTTTCCCATCCGCCATTTTTTGTTATCGTTACCGCAAAATTTTGCAAATCGCCTTGACGTAACCGTCATGCTATAACACCGTGATCACGAGCAAAGGAATATTTTGTCAAAGCAACTAAAGAGTGTTGAAAGCGCAAAGCAAAACGAACCAAGACCATGTAATGACATACTAAAATACAACCAAGCAATCCAAGAGTATTTTGACAGGCCCATCATGTAGACTGAAAGATATAATGCTACATGTTGGCGATTTTGTCGATGGAGTTTACGATAACTGTTGGTATGCTGGAAAGGCACTGCGTAAAGATACTGATTAAATGAACATTTTTTAGAATGTAACATAGTCATTTGAATGATATTATTTTATAATGATCCCCATTCATCTAACAGTTTTACACATTAACGGGTCTCTTCCTTTACAACAGTATATATTTTAATCCCGTTGTTTTCTAGTCGTTTGTATATGTTTTATTACTCAGTTTCACAATCTATTGTTTAAACCAGTTTTGTTTCTTTTTTCTTGCTGTGATTCTTTTTATAATGTTTTGTGTCCAATATATGGTAATCACATTCACTCACTCTTGAGTTTAGGTGTTGGCTGTTTTTGTATGCAGAAGTTGAGAAAGTCAGGACAGCTTATGCCTTCGTCACATTTTCTCCGATCCATCGGCCGGTGCCCGATTGAGTGTTTTGTTCAGTATTGGATTCTATTTTGAACAAAATACTCAATCGGCCGGGCGCCGTAAAGAAAATCGGAGCCTATGTGACAAAGGCGATAAGGGGCCTTCCATCGCCCGTTTACAAGAAGAAAAATATGTGTCTCCAATGACCTCTAGAATTTAATGTGATATTATTTAGCTGAAAGTCTCCGATGTTTCATGTGTAGAAGAGGAGCCACTCCTGACAGGGAAGTCTCAAGGGCTATTCAAAATCTCTCCTGAGATAGAACTAGTGTTCTATGGAGGGTCTTTATGATCAAGGAATGAGTTACGCTTTTAGGAGTTCACATGGCATGCGACATGTAGCACTTTGACTTTGATTGTGAAAATAAATAAATAGTGTGTTGTTAATTATTGACTTCAATGTGAGTTTATTTCAGGTTTGTATCTCCAAAATATCTGATGTATGAATTAAGGCAATGATGTATGAATTAAGGCAATACATATCCTTATAATTAATGGAAAAAAAGAGAATATAATTTTGATTGAAAATATAGGTATTTTTCAATGACAGCACTCTATAACGTAAATGACAGAGACGTACGTTTCTATATGAGGGACAATTCACGATAATTGATATTTTAAAAATCTGTTGTACTAGAGACTGCGACATATATGTTGATTTCATGGACATGCAATATGTTATTTTTTGTTGACCAGACTTTAAGCAATCATTTCCACAAGGTACCTGTTTGGAATATTCCTTATCTTTTTAAAAAATATCACTTTAATGATGGATTTTTAGACAATTAAGAAATATTTTATTTTTTCGGCAAATATAAACTCGGATTTCTTAACATAAAATGTATCAATAACCCAGATGCGAGTAGAAATAATCTTGATTTACGTCATTAAAAATTAAACATTCAGTCAAAGTAATATCATATTTTAAATCTACATGTAAAATTACATCTAGAAATGTGGTTTTAAAAAGTGTTTATCAACTTTGAAAAATTAATTTTCTTTGAAAATGTGACTTCTGGCTCGGGGAGATTCCCCATAGACCCCATGCTATAAAATCACAAAAAATGAAATATCTTTTCTTTTAGTGGACAGATAATATTTTGCTTTACTGGACATATTTTCATGAGTATAAGTATCAGACACATAAGGGTTGTATGAAAATTGAGCCACTTAAATTGATAATATTCGAGTTTATAACTTTCTTATATACCTGCCATGTTAATTGACCCGAATCAGCCACCTGGTGGTGAAACTGGTAACTACCTACTCGCATTTGGGTAATTGCGTTGATATTTTTGAGCAAGCTAATAAAATGTATGTGCTTCCAACTCTTAAAAGCGGGGTGTTTGATATGTCTTGGTCACATACTTAAGTATGTTTTACTATATGGATATGATTTGTCAAATATTTGTATCCTCCAAAACATCGCTCATATTAATATACACTATTTATGCATTATTTTGGTGAAAGCTATGCCACAAGGTGCATTTTGATGACATATCTTCGATTGCAGACAATGGAGATATATGATTGAGTGTAGGTATTTCTGTCGTGAATTCAAGTTGTCTAGATGAGGCTGTGCAATAAAAATATCATATTTGGGAAAACATTTTTTTGATTATTATTTTGAAAAATGAAAGTACTTAATAAAAGTGTTTAGATTATCATTATTTAATTTTTGAATTATTTGAATTGTCTCTGTAAAACATTATTAAGCATGTGTTGGAGGATACAAAATGACTTTAAAATTATGTGAAATATAAACGTACAATCAAAAGTTAATTGTATTCATATTTTTATGTTTATATTTAAATTACAGCAAAGAATGAGTCATTGTCAAACCAAGAAACAATATATTTCACTCTCAGTTTCACATGTGATCATGTTATAACTTTGTGGGAATAGCAATGCATGTAACCTTTACATTTCTATTCAACATGCTATGCTTTCTTTTTATTTCCATGACCGACACATAGCCATACAACTTTGAATGATGTTTCTCATTCCCTCATTGCCTACGCTGCATGTTTTTTCATGATATTATATTTTGAATGCCGTTTGTCGTTCCCTATGATGAACGTTTGGCCTTTACCCGAAATGAAAATGTTGCTTGCACATCTTTGTCATTGTAAGTGCCAGAATACTTTTATATCGATTCCAATGAAAATGATTGCATCCATTGCAATGTTTAATACTTCACATGCAATATGAGCAACATGCCCGTAGCCAGCTTTTAGTAAGGGGGGGGGGGGGTCGAACCCAACCTCTGCCCACACATAAACATTTTCCATGCTAAAGCAATACCATGTGCGACCCTGAAAATGCAGAGGGTGGGATACGAAAACAAGGCATTAACATGACGAAATGTCACCACCTAGTTGCTCACAATATTATTAGTTCAATCTTAAGTCAGATTTGAATTTCCGAGAACTTGTAGATGATTTAAAAAATAAAAATTGGTCAATTTGAAGCAAGTTTAAAAAGACCTTTTAAGACCCTGACAAGGTCATTGAAGGTGAAATCTCAAATCTAAAGTCAGAGTTGAGCTTCTGAGAACTTAAAGATGATTTTTGAAAAAAAGAATTGATCAATTTGTAGCAAGTTGAAAAAAGATCTTTTAGACCTTGAGAAGGTCAAATATTTTTTGACCTTGAGAATGTCATTGAAGGTCAAATCTTTAGTCAGATCTGAACTTTTGAGAACCTTTAAACGATTTTGAAAAAAGGATTGGTCAATTTGAAACAAGTTGAAAAATACCTTTTTTGACCCTTTTTGACCTTGAGAAGGTCAATGAAGGTCGAATCTCAAATCTTAAGTCAGATTTGAACTTATGATAACTTGTAGATGATTTGAAAAAAATAATTGGTCAATTTGAAGCAAGATGAAAAAAGTTCTTCTTGACCTTGAAAAGGTCACCGAATGTCAAATCTTGAAGGTCAAATAGAAAGAATGTCGTTCAAGGTCGAACGAGCCTCCCATCCCCTCGCCCCCCACTCACACAGCCTGGCCAGGGGCCTGAGTAATATAAAGAAGGACTTCAGACAAAAATTTGCGTGCGTGTAATTTGGAAAAATAAATTACCCCAGTAACTTAAAATGATGATGGTCATTTCGAAAAGGCTCTTTTAGATGAGACGTTACCAAAAGCTACGAGAACCAAATTTAGTTTCCTGTTTAAAAAGCCCTATTCGTCACTAAATTGGTAAGATTCTAGGTTTGCTCTGTAACATATTTCACCTACTAACGAGAATGACCAGAATAGTGGAACCAATTCTAAAAAATCTTAAAAGATACTTCTGATGGAATGCGCATCGGTTTCCTTACGAAAACTAAGACCTTTCTTTATCGTCTAGCTAAAGCTACGTTCACACCAACGGCGAATGCCACGCTTTAAATCGGCGAGCAAAGCGCCATCATCTTTCTCATTTTTCTTCATACCAACGGCGCTTTGATGGCGCTTTAAAGCGTCTTGTAAAGCGGCACCAAAGCGTAACAAAGCTTGATTAAAGCGTCGGGGTCGTAATAGGTCGTAGAAAAGCTCAGAGTAAAGCGGGATATTCGGCAAGAGCGCCAAATGTTTTTTAACTTTTTAAAAATTTTGGGCGTTCTGTTACGAATTGATTAAAGCGCCGAGAGCGTATCAAAGCTTAACAAACCGTAACAAAGCTCAGAAAAGCTTGATCCAAAACGTAGGAAAGCTTAACATAGCTCTAATAGGTTTCTCACGCTTTGATCCCGCTTTGATCAGGCTTTGTTACGCTTGAAATCACGCTTTGATAAGCATTACTACGCTTTGATGCGATTATGACACTTTAAATCAGGCTCTGATACGATTGCAAAACTCTGTTGTGCATTGTTACGCTCTGTTAAGCTCTGTCACGCATTGGAAAATGTCGAGATCGCCTATTCCATGCCGCTTTTGATCCAATGACTATGTAAAGATGCAGTAGATCCATAAAACCATTGCATCTTTGACTCGAGAACACGATGGCAGAACAACGAGATCCAGAAATTCCAGATGGACCAGAGCATGACCTATCTGAAGAAGACATGACGTTTGTCGCACGTCGTGATATAGCGTGTGGAAACTTGTCAAGCGTACAGCAAAGCGTTTCAATCCTTAATTAAAGCGTCTCAATTCGTTGGAAAGCCTGAGAGTCATTCATGAAAGATTAACAAAGAGTGTCAGATATTGATGATAGCGTCTGACCTCGTGTCAGATCTTCATGCCAGATCGTAGCAAATCTTGAGACATCTTAACGAAGCGTGTCAAGTGGTAACAGACAGTGAATAGACTGGGATCCCCGCTTTGAACCAAGCTCTGTTAAGCTTTCCTACGCTTTGAGTCAAGCTTTGTTGAGCTTTGTTACGCTTTGTTAAGCTTTGATACGCTCTCGGAGCTTCAATCAATTCGTAAAAGAGCGCCCAAAATTTTTAAACAGTTTTACATTTTTTGGCGCTCTTGCCGATTATCTCGCTTTACTCCGAGCTTTTCTACGACCCATTACGACCCCGACGCTTTAATCAAGCTTTGTTACGCTTTGGTGCCGCTTTACAAGCCGCTTGGTGCGCCGTTGGTGCGAACGTAGCTTGAACAGTTTACATTTTTAGTGCTCTTGCCGAATATCCCGCTTAACTCCGAGCTGTTCTACTACCTATTACGACCCCGACGCTTAAATGAAACTTTGTTACGCTTTGGTGCCGCTTTACAACCCGCTTTAAAGCGCCATCAAAGAGCCATTGGTGTGAACGTAGCTTTAAGGTACGTTCACACCAACGGCCCTTTGATGGCGCTTTAAAGCGGCTTGTAAAGCGGCACCAAAGCGTAACAAAGCTTAATTAAAGCGTCGGGGTCGTAATAGGTCGTAGAAAAGCTCGGGAGTAAAGCGGGATATTCGGCAAGAGCGCTTAAAAATTTAAACTGTTTAAGCGTTCGCACCAACGGCGCTTTGATGGCGCTTTAAAGCGGCTTGTAAAGTGGCACCAAAGCGTAACAAAGCTTGATTAAAGCGTCGGGGTCGTAATAGGTCGTAGAAAATTTCGGAGTAAAGCGCGATATTCGGCAAGAGCGCCAAAACATGTTAAACTGTTTAAAAATTTCGGGCGTTCTGTTACGAATTGCTTAAAGCGCCGAGAGCGTATCAAAGCTTTAAAAACCGTAACAAAGCTCAGCAAAGCTTGACCCAAAGCGTATGAAAGCTTAACAGAGCTTGGTTTAAAGCGGGGACCCCAGTCTCTTCACGGTCTGTTATCACTTTACACGCTTCGTTAAGATGCCTCAGGATTTGTTACGATCTGCCATGAAGATCTGACACAAGGTCAGACGCTTTCATCAATATCTGACACTCTTTGTTACGCTTTCATGAAGGACTCTCAAGCTTTCCAACAAAGATTCAAAGCGTCATTATCGAATCAAAGCGTAATAATGCTTATCAAAGCGCAATTTCAAGCGTTACAAAGCCTGGTCAAAGCAGGATCAAAGCGTGTGGAACCTATCAGAGCTATGTTAAGCTTTCCTACGCTTTGGATCAAGCTTTTCTGAGCTTTGTTACGGTTTGTTAAGCTTTGATACGCTCTCGGCGCTTTAATCAATTCGTAGCAGAGCGCCCAAAATTTTTAAACAGTTCAAATTTTTTTGGCGCTCTTGCCGAATATCCTGCTTTACTCCGAGCTTTTCTAAGACCTATTACGACCCCGCCACTTTAATCAAGCTTTGCTACGCTTTGGTGCCGCTTTACAGGCCGCTTTAAAGCGCCATCAAAGCGCCGTTGGTATGAACAAAAATGACAAAAGTGACGGCGCTTTGTTCGCCGATTTAAAGCGGCGTGGCATTCGCCGTTGGTGTGAACTTAGCTTAAGACACATTCAATTTTACTCGTACAGTACTAGGTTTTTATTTTATTAAAGCTACGTTCACACCGAATGCCACGCTTTAAATCGGCGAGCAAAGCGCCGTCATTTTTGACATTTTTGTTCATACCAACGGCGATTTGATGGCGCTTTAAAGCGGCTTGAAAAGCGACACCAAAGCGTAACAAAGCTTGATTAAAGCGTCGGGGTCGTAATAGGTCGTAGAAAAGCTTGGAGAGAAGCGGGGTATTCGGCAAGAGCGCCAAAAAATTTTAAACTGTTTAAAAAATTTCGGCGCTCTGTTACGAATTGATTAAAGCGCCGAGAGCGTATCAAAGCTTAACAAACCGTAACAAAGCTCAGAAAAGCTTGATCCAAAGCGTAGGAAAGCTTAACATAGCTCTGATAGGTTCCACACGCTTTGATCCTGCTTTGACCAGGCTTTGTAACGCTTGAAATTACGCTTTGATAAGCTTTGATAAGCATTATTACGCTTTGATTCGATAATGACGCTTTGAATCAGGCTCTGATACGATTGCCAAGCTCTGTTGTGCATTGTTACGCTCTGTTAAGCCCCCCTCACATATGAACAAAAACCCCTTTACGTCAACTTGCGTATAGTGGCGAATAGGAAATTAGTCAAATTCGTTCTCATTACTACGAGTTCGTGACAGTTCGTCGCAGTGTTCGTATAGATGCGTTTGTCAGCGTTTACCTCGGTTAAAATTAGTCTTTTTCGTCGGAAAATTTTGAACATGTCCAAAAAATTGCAGCGAATAAAAGTTTCGTGTGTCATTCGTTGAGATTCGTTTCAATGCGTTAACGATCGGTTAACCTTCGCATTGGCTTCGTCAAGTGACGTTACAGGTCGCTGGGGATAAGGTCGTATCCCCATAATTTGCATATCAAGCGACTGACGACGATCCCATTACGAACCATTACGAACCATTGCGGCAGTTTGCAACCTTGTACGCAGTGGAACGAATACTTACGAATTGGATCTACGTTAAGCTGAATAATTGAGAGAATACCAAATTAAGTCAAATAATTCTTTTGTCATGGAAGACACAGATCGACTGAGGCTGCAGTATGTGGCTGCTTTGGCCCAGCAAGAAGTTTTAACGCAGCAACCTAACATTCATGAGTTCATCAGAGGCCGTTTTAGGCGGAGAAGGAGAGCCAGAGGACGTGGCATCTAGAGGAGACAATGGTTGAATCCAGAGAGACGGCGCCAATTCGGCATATATGATCAGCTCATGGTGGAGCTGAGAAGAGAGGACCCCAGAACATTCAAAAAGTTCCTCTGTATGCCAACAGAAATGTATGACGAAATCTTTGAGAGGGTCCGTCCTCGGCTATGGAAACAATATAGCTGGTACAGAGAGCCTTTAGGTCCAGGCCTCAAACTAGCTGCCACTATTCGCCACCTGGTTTCTGGTGCCAAGTACTCTGACATGCAGTTCTCCTGGCGGGTTGCTGAGAATACACTCTCTGTAGTGGTAAGAGAAGTCTGTCAAGCTATAGGTGACGAATATGTTGATGAGGTCATGACAGCCCTACCCTTTGCATTCGTTCGACTTCACTTCTTAAAAGAGAGCTCCGTCTGTAGTTTAACTAGACTCTGCACGCAGGGTATGACAGCCCCCTCCACACCTGAAGAATGGAAACAATTGGCTGATGGTTTCCTCGAGAAGTGGAACTTTCCAAATTGCGTTGCTGCAATTGATGGCAAACAAATAGCCATCAGAAAGCCTAATAGCTCTGGTTCCTTATATTATAATTATAAGGGTTTCTACAGCATCATCTTACTGGGAATTGTCGACTCAGACTACAAGTTCGTGTGGTGTGATCTGGGTGGTGAGTAAACTCTACATACGTTACTGCATTAATTTTGTAATTATATAGATTTAATACAATTATAGCTATATTTGCAATGTATACTGACAATATTTTATCCTCTTACTCTTGTATAATTTCAGGATATGGTTCAAGTGGAGATGCCAGGATCTATAATGCATCGGAATTCTTCGAGATGGTGCAGGATGGTTCGATCGCATTTCCACACCAACAGCCATTTCCCAACGACACCGTTGATATGCCTTTTTTCTTGGTAGGGGATGACGCATTCAGCCTCAGTGATCACATGCAGAAGCCCTATGGACATAGAACCCTCACTAGAGAGGAAAGAATCCTAAACTACCGGTTATCGAGGGCTAGGAGGGTTTCAGAAAACGCCTTTGGAATTTTGGCCAACCGATTCCAGGTACATTGTAATTTATAATATTTGTCGGCGAAACAAACAGTTAAACTCCAAGTTCCTGGGACTATCTGGATACGTTTATTCGACTTCGAGTAAATGAGACTTCATTCGAACTTCCGCTAATTGAGACATGAAAATAGTATGTTTTGTTTGATAAATAATTTGAAAGATGCGCATAAATTGGAACGAACTGAGTTCCACATTCGACCTATAACAGTTTAATTATTAATCCGTATTTTCAAATTAATTCAATTTAACGCATAATAACATTTCAGGTACTCCTCTCAACGATGAACCATAAGCCATCCACAGCGAGGCTGATAGTCAAGACATGCTGCATTCTTCACAACTTGATGAGAATGAGGTACCCTACGATGCAAAATGCACTGATTGACCAAGAGGACAGAAGAGGCGACATGGTTCCTGGGGAATGGAGGAGAGATCGCAACTTGGAAGATGTCAGGGCTGTCAATATCAGAGGCCACAACACAGCAAACAAAAAGGGGAAGATTGTGAGAAATACTCTGAAGTACTGGGTCAACTCTCCAGCAGGAAGTGTACCATGGCAAGACAGGATCGTGCCAAATTAAAGGTTGGACTTTGAGAAATAATCTAAATTACTGTGTCAACTTGAAATTAAGTGTAATTTGCCTGACATAAATTGTAAAAACTAGTTTAAACGTATTTTTGTTTTACGAGTCTAATAATAAGTAATGTATTGATATAATATCAAAGGGAAAATACTAAACATGATCAGAAAACACAAGAGAAACAAAATCTTTAAGCGAATATTGTCATTAAAAAAACCCAACTATCCCAAATGAAATTCAAGCGTCAAAAGAAACAGTGTCCAACACCCCTCCCCTTCCATTCTAATATCAAATATTATGACCCAAAACCATAAAACATAGGGATATTTCATTCAAACTGAAGTAATTACAATAATTGCTTGGCATGGTAACCAATTGTACGTGTTAATAACATTCCCAATGGATGATCACTGTATGAATTTCAAATCTGTGTTGACTACGACCTCTTAATTAAGGTAGACTATGTTAGAAATGTCAGAAGAGCCATATTAAATACAGGGTGACACCAAAAAATGCCACCCACTTATTTCAGAATGCCTTTCTTTTATGTGTACATAGAGTGTTCAATGGAAGAAAGATTGGTATGCTTGCATTGCATCAATAACTAAGAATAAAGAGATATCACATTTTCCGCGGAGGCATGCTCTGACACAAAATCGTTCGAAAATGTAATTTAGAAATCTTTCTTTTTTTAAATTTACTTAAAAAGTGAGTCAGTTCCTCAAATATAGCACAAATTATGAAGGAAAATGGGTAGATATGACATTTAAATGATAAAATATGTGAAAGCAATACAGAAATGACACAAATAATAGCTAAGAAAGAAATCAAGAAATCTCAATTTCAGAAAATTGTATTTGATGCAATTCAAGTACATCAATCTTTAAAAAAAAATTACGAAGATTCCGTCGTTATTGACAAAGTTATTCCAGAATAAGTGGGTGGCATTTTTTGTGTCACCCTGTATATTGGCACGGCAACAGAACATATTGCCAAAAATCTGCTTGAACTTATTGAGGAGTTGATGACAGAAATTTATCTTAAGTCAATCTAAACACTAATTACAAAGTTACACCAATTACAAGTTATTACAAAGCTGTAAGAATTGGCCGAACACCGATGACCGACCACAAAATGGCCACAGCCAACAATACTAAAATTGGGAGGCTATAATAATATATCAACACTTTTGGTAAGTGGTGATAAACATTAAAATTGTGTTGAAGTTGATAATGAAAAACGTTTAATAAAATTGAGGTATGCCTTGGGGAAAATGGTGTTTCGGTGTCGCAAAAATGTACATCCAAATCAGCAACAACGTTTTTGAATATTCCTTTCGAAAACATGACCAACATTACTAATACTTAATCTGGCTTTTAACAAGACAAATAATTATACTAAGAGAATAAACTTTATTTAGAAAATATCTTTATAACAAAAAATTTAGATGTAAACAACAAAATTTACAAAATAAAAACAAGTAAATTGACCCTTACACTTTTCGCAAAGGTTCGTTTAGATTCGGAAGCATCATGCGAACAATTGCGCTTTAGTTCGCATGTATGCGTTGTTAATCGCTGACGGGAATCGCTGACGCCTCCTGCTTTTCGTAAGGCTTTGTTCAGATTCGGAAGAATGCGCATAATTACGCTTTATTTCGGATGTATGCGTTATTACTCGCTGAAGGGGATGTCAAAGGTTGTTTGCGAGACGCAACGCATCTTAGCGAAGAAAAGTAGTAATTCGTCACACTTCGTAAAACATTCGCAACAAATAGTTACCTTACATTACAATTCGTTATGTTTTCTATTATGTAACATATTTTTAAATATTTTCGCTCAATATTTGCCAGAAATGACTAATTTACCACATGCGTCAGGCTGCGTTTGGTGGATTCGTTCATATGTGAGGGGGCCTTTAAGCTCTGTCACGTATTGTAAAATGTCGAGATCGCCGATTTCATGCCGCTTTTGATCCAATGACTATATAAAGATGCAGTAGATCCATAAAACCATTGCATCTTTGACTCGAGAACACGATGGCAGAACAACAAGATCCAGAAATTCCAGATGGACCAGAGCATGACCTATCTGAAGAAGATATGATGTTTGTCGCACGGCGTGATATAGCGTGTGGAAACTTTTCAAGCGTAACAAAGCCTAGCAAAGCGTTTCAATCCTTGATTAAAGCGTCTCAATTCGTTGGAAAGCTTGAGAGTCCTTCATGAAAGTGTAACAAAGAGTGTCAGATATTAATGAAATCGTCCGACCTCGTGTCAGATCTTCATGCCAGATAGTAGCAAATTTTGAGACATCTTAACGAAGCGTGTCAAGTACATCTTAACGAAGCGTGTCAAGTGGTAACAGACAGTGAAGAGACTGGGTTCCCCGCTTTGAACCAATCTCTGTAAAGCTTTTCTACGCTTTGGGTCAAGCTTTGCTGAGCTTTGTTACGGTTTGTTAAGCTTTGATAAGCTCTCGGCGCTTTTATCAATTCGTAACTGAGCGCCCAAAATTTTTAAACAGTTTCAACTTTTTTGGCGCTCTTGCCGATTATCCCGCTTTACTCCGAGCCTTTCTACGACCTATTACGACCCCGACGCTTTAATCAAGCTTTGTTACGCTTTGGTGCCGCTTTACAAGCCGCTTTAAAGCGCCATCAAAGCGCCGTTGGTGCGAACGTAGCTTGAACAGTTTTAATTTTTGCTCTTTTGCCGAATATCCCGCTATACTCCGAGCCTTTCTACGACCTATTACGACCCCGACGCTTTAATCAAGCTTTGTTACGCTTTGGTGCCGCTTAACAAGCCGCTTTAAAGCGCCATCAAAGCGCCGTTGGTGCGAACGTAGCTTGAACAGTTTTAATTTTTGCTCTTTTGCCGAATATCCCGCTGTACTCCGAGCCTTTCTACGACCTATTACGACCCCGACGCTTTAATCAAGCTTTGTTACGCTTTGGTGCCGCTTAACAAGCCGCTTTAAAGCGCCATCAAAGCGCCGTTGGTGCGAACGTAGCTTGAACAGTTTTAATTTTTGCTCTTTTGCCGAATATCCCGCTGTACTCCGAGCCTTTCTACGACCTATTACGACCCCGACGCTTTAATCAAGCTTTGTTACGCTTTGGTGCCGCTTAACAAGCCGCTTTAAAGCGCCATCAAAGCGCCGTTGGTGCGAACGTAGCTTGAACAGTTTTAATTTTTGCTCTTTTGCCGAATATCCCGCTATACTCCGAGCCTTTCTACGACCTATTACGACCCCGACGCTTTAATCAAGCTTTGTTACGCTTTGGTGCCGCTTAACAAGCCGCTTTAAAGCGCCATCAAAGCGCCGTTGGTGCGAACGTAGCTTGAACAGTTTTAATTTTTGCTCTTTTGCCGAATATCCCGCTATACTCCGAGCCTTTCTACGACCTATTACGACCCCGACGCTTTAATCAAGCTTTGTTACGCTTTGGTGCCGCTTAACAAGCCGCTTTAAAGCGCCATTAAAGCGCCGTTGGTGCGAACGTAGTTTTAGGAAAAGGTAACGGTTAAAAATAGAAAATGGAATTCCATTGCTTCACAAAAAACGTTGGAGAAACGAGCGTTTGATAATACAATACAATATTTCAGAATGTCAAAATCCACCTCATTCTATAAAATGTGTCTAAATTCCATGATGATCACTTACAGAATAAAAAAGTTAGGACCCGGTCCAT
>CAIIXF020000002.1:162000-313088 GCA_903813345.2 Owenia fusiformis
AAACTATAATGTATATAACCACTATTTGAGCACCAGAGAAATACTAGAACTCGTGAATAGTGCAAAAGTCAGTCCATGATTATAATATCAAGTTTTTTTAATAATTGGGCACAGTGAGGGAGAATGTTTTGTGTCCTAGTATCCGCTTCATGAAATAGAAAGACCAAAATTGTCAAATGACAACAAAGTTCTTCAATTAGTGTTTTTAAAACGGTTATCGTATACTATATGAAAAGTTCTACATGCAGAAGTGTGGGCTGGGAATCCGGACAAAAGGCAAAAACAAATTTTACTGTAAAATAAAGTGTGCACCTGGAGAGTATGGTGCCACATACGTACTGGCTGCAATAAACTAGATGCGAGTAGAAATAATCTTGATTTATGTCATTAAATATTAAAAATTTAGTCAAAGTAATGTCACATTTGAAATCTACATGTAAAAGTACATCGAGAAATATAGTTTCAAAAATTGTTTATCAACTTTGAAATTTTGAAAATGTGAATTCTAGTTCGGGTTAATTCCCCATAGATCCCATGTTACAAAATCACAAAAAGTGAAATATCTTTTCTTGTATTGGACAGATAACATTTTCTTTTACTGGACATATTTTGATTTGCATAACTAATAAATACATAAGGGTGATATGAAAATTGAACGACTAAAACTGATAATATTTAAGTTAAAGAGAACTTTCTACTATACCCGCCATGCTATCTGACCCGAGCGAGCCACCTGGTGGTGAAACTGGTAACTACTTACTCGCATCTGCATTATTGGATATAATGAGGAAAGATAACAGTTGAAATTAGTAGTTCATCAAACAATGTACATCAATGTTCACGGTACTAACGTCACGTATACATAACTATATACGTTACCAACACATCGATGGAGAGGTGAACCATATTTGGCTCGGATTTCATCACATTTTAAATCGGTGAGCAATTTTAAGACCGAGTTTCCATAATTTTACACGGTGACCCAATCCGGCGTATTAATCATATACATGTACAGCTACGTTGGTGGCAGTAGGCAGCAATACAAACTAGGATTCCTAGGAATGAGGATAATTTTGTTCGAAAGCAATATTTTGTTAGTAGTAGGTAACCTCCTCTGATCACCAGGCCGCCGTTTCTCGAGTATTCATTCTTCTAATTTTACTTTCTTTTAAAAAACATTACTTCTCAAAAAATAACAAAAAAACTGTTCTTAGGTTTTGAGAAATGGTTTTAAGCTATTCGAAACATTGTTGTTTCAAAAATGATGCAACTAGGCAACCTGATTGTGATTGAGTCAGAGTTACATTGCCACCCCCCCCCCCCCCTCCCCTTCCCACTCAAACTTAGATTAGAAACAATAAATTGTCTCGATTCCTAAAAGAACACGACGTGTTGACGTAAATGGTCTTCCACCTCTGATATATCCAGTGCAGCAATCCCTAAATTGCCATGGCAGATAAAGTATGAAATGCAAAAAGCTCTTAAAAGGAATAAGTATCCACCAATTTGTCTGATTGGGGTCCTTGTAAAAATACTTTATCAAATAAGAGGTCGGTCGTGTCCTTTAGAATAAATCACCAGTGGCGCAATGTATTTACGAACGGATTTTTCAACTTTCTCTTCTCATAATTATATTCCCTCATTTTGAAAGTTCAGTGTCAAGTGTTTTTGATATTATATTAACTTAATAACTTTTAAAGCAATTTTAAAGCAATATTTGTGTGTTAACATATTAAATTAAACCCATTCTTTAATTGTTAAGTAAGTTTAGTACTTATTGTCGACAAACATTAATTCAATGTCGACTTACACCATTCATTGTCGACTGACGTAAATCATTGTATGTCGACGAACTTGTTGACAAATATGATGCATTGTTGACAAATATAATGCATTGTTGACAAATATGATGCATTGTTGACAAATATGATGCATTGTTGACAAATATAATGCATTGTTGACAAATATGATGCATTGTTGACAAATATGATGCATTGTTGACAAATATAATGCATTGTTGACAAATATGATGCATTGTTGACAAATATGATGCATTGTTGACAAATATAATGCATTGTTGACAAATATGATGCATTGTTGACAAATATGATGCATTGTTGACAAATATAATGCATTGTTGACAAACTCAATTCATTGTCGACAAACTCAATCTATTGTTTAAAAAGGTAATCAACGATTTGTTTTACCACAAGCACATTTACAAAATATATTTGAACGATTCAATAGTACAAGATACAGTGTAGTAATTAATAAATTCTAGTTGACAACGGTGACAAGACGCGTGTCTTTTTAGAAGCAAACTGACAGCTGTAATACATCTTGGACGTAACAACAAATAATTGTAACAATTCGTGTTATTATAAATTGGATAGCAACGATGCCTCCTGCTAAGACTTTGTACCTATGGGGAAAATGTCACGATGGGCATGATTTTAAAGTCAAATAGCAAACCAAAGAATAGCATCATCATGGAATAAAGTATACATACATGAAGTCAGCACTATAAACTGTATACAGGTGCGAGAAAACAATAAGTTAGTGTAGATTAGAGGGAATATGGCGTAAAAGATACGTGGTATGTTTCAGTTTTTGCATGGGTTTGTCATATTAGATGCTTAGTAATCATAACTCATAAAATAGTCGACAGTTCTCGATATGGGCATTGATTAGTAAAGTGGGGAATGATAGGCTATCATGTATCGGCGCTGAGATGTAAATGATCGTGTATTTAAATATGTACAATATGTACATTGTAAATGATCGTGTATTTAAATGCAATATGTACATCGAATGTCAATATGTACACAAGTTGTCAAACCAGTACATGTTGTATACGTACATACATAATGCCTGTACACATTGTACAGGAATCCCTGTTAACATTGTACATGTATGTGCGTACGCATTCATTATTAATCGCATACATGTACAGTACATTGTACATATCTATATAGGCATCGTACATAAATATTTAAAAGTGTATACCAGAACATATTGCTTTTCAGTACACATTGTAACGTGTATACCTGACCATATTACATTTCAGTACACATTGTAAATATGGACAACGTGAATACCTTAATAAACATGGTGCGCGTTGTCGCCTCTTTTCATGATGCATTGGTGTGTGCGTTCGCCCTGAACTCATGCTCAAATTATGAAATTGTACACAGTGTACTGTACTCTACATATTTCATAACTGTACATATTGCAATATTGCATACGTCAATAATACATTTATGTGTAACTACACATCGTATGCGTACATCTGACACTACACATTGTATGGGTACACATACTTATATATGTCGACACGTTATAGTAGGACATACACCTGTCACTACATATTGTATATATGGCATTGGCGTCGGGAGGGGGAGGGCGTTGGGGGCGACCGAGCCTAGAACCCCGGGGCCTAGAATAGCTCTAGAGCTAATTATAACTTGACTTTGACTAAAAAACGTTGACTAGAATATACATTTTGCATTTATTCTTCAAAGTATTTACATACTGCATCAGTGTATGGGTTCCTGAGAAACTATTCATGGTATAGAATTAAATATAATATGAGAAATGAGATCTTTTATGCTTAATGTAGACTAGATACTGACATGTGTCATTTCCTACTATTTCTAATCGTTTTTTTAACTTCACAGTTCATGTGTTTCAACTGCGCTGTTTAACTTGGCTGTTCCGATATTTAACTTCACTTTTCAGTTATTCATTTTGCCCGATCATAAATTTAAATGGCTGCCCTTATATTTTTAGATATTTAACTTGATTGGAGTTGTAGCTGTTATGGTATTGAACCTCTGTACTGACTTTTTACAGAATCAGATCTAGTGAACAACCTTTCCCCAAACATTGCTTCACCTTTCATCAAAATAATCAAAAATCCGTGAATGTTCTTCCCAACTTATCGAAACAAATGAATGGTTCAATGGCTAAAAATAAAGCATACATCTTACAAAGATAAGCCAGTGAAAATGACACTAGAAAAATACGCATGCCATAATGCTGTTTTGACAAAACTGATCCACTTTTTATGAAAATAGCACAGAGAAAGACAATGAACAAACTACATGTAACTGCTTGTTTTCTGTTGGTTAGGTAACATGTTAATGATGTAATTAACGGTGATGTGCGACGTTTGGCTTTGTCGTTTGTTTAGTTGATAGGGCAATAAGTAGCTGATGTCATAGTTTATGTGATATCATTATTTTATGGACGTGAAAACAACCTGCGACCCTTTATGGATTAAAACACAGGAACCTTTGAAACGTTTTTCATGAGTTTAAATGACATGCATGCCATCTATTTAAAAGGTTTAAGATTTTTCCATTTTTCGACGGAGCTGGAATGATTGACGAAGACTGAAACTGACCGACAGAATTAGGGGACAGTTAATATACAATTTAAGTGACCCAAACCTTTCCTTTCATCTTGCTACTGAATAATAACATTACTCAGAACAGAAATCAGATAAGATGTTGTCACATTACCTTTTCCCTTTAGCTAAGCCTAACATGTTAAGAGACAATTCATACAAGTCATGCAAACCAATATCAAAGCCAAGCTTATACACAAAACAATCAAATACAAATTCATCATTTTTATTCTCAATTAAGAATTACTTCTATGTTCGTGTCTCAGTGCCATGCTACAAGGCATCAATTCGGTTCAGTCAGGAAATGTAGAAATGTTTTGGGAGTCAATATAAAATCTAAAATATTTGAAATCAGTTACATGTTTACTAGTCGTGCTTCCAGGCTAATTCCCCGCAAATATTAGAAAATACACACCTCGCCTCTACAACAAAAGGCACCATAACATATCTGAGCCTGGCCATAGGAAAACCGGTCTTATCACAAAAATTAAAATTGTGCTACAGAGCCAAAAATGTGCCCAAGATTAAGAGGAAAATGTGCTAAATTCAAATCCGACTTTTTGGTCTTTGAATGCAAGGAAAAATTGTTAATACATAAGCCATGGCTCATTTGAAAGGTCTCTTTGTGCTTTCTAAGATAAACAAAAAATCAGAATATTGAAAAAATCTGTGATAAGACCCCTTTTCCTGTGGCCTGGCTCATTCTGTTGTTGGAAAAGTTCAAAATTCTTAATATGTTGGTCGTGTAGAAACATACAAATAGAAATTGTGGGGTTTGAGCTTGAAGCAATACTTAGAGTACTGCAAGGCTATTTGGGAATAAATAATACATGTTTCCTGAATTACTATGGAATGTACATAGAAACACTAAAAGCATGGTTCTAAATATTACATCTACATAATTACATATACTCATGATGTTAAAACTTAAGTTCCAAAATATATTACATTTACATATATAAGTACATGTATAAATGATTTTCATGTAGAGAATTTCATTGGAATGTTTTACTTTTCATCAAAATTTTACATCCCTCAGATAAGAGTCACTAAAAGCAAACTATATACACAATCGTTACAATTGATCAACTGGAATTGATATCAATAATCATTTCCAGCAAAATGTTGAATTCTTCTGCAAAATATCACACAAGACTTATCCCCAAAATTTGTGATTTTCACAAAAATTGTTTCACATCAATATTTCAGTCAAATATATTTTTTTCTATAAAGTACAAAAATTCTACATTTAAGTGCAAATTTACATAATCTTATATACATGACTGATCTCAAATGCATGATGGTTGTGAAGCTGTTTTAATATTATACCACATATAAGCTCAAGATAATTCTTTTAAATATATAGACACCTTCTAATCTTGATATGAGAACAATGGTACCCCTAATCCGCATTTCATACAATGCTACCATATAGCACCATTGTATAAAACTAATGTATGATACTTTTGAATGGTACTAATATTTGGTACTGCTGTATGGTAATAGTACCATTGTTTGGTACTAATGTATACATATTGTATACATGCTAAACTGTTGATGTGTTTCTCATATCTAGCTTAGGGGTGTCTCAGCACAACAAACGTAACTCTGTATAATACTGCACGATTGTGCCAAGTACAACAATATTCATCGCATTTCTAAAGCTACGAGTGCTACACCCTGATTTTAAACGACATTTTATATAAGTCAAATACATATTATATCCTTAAAGATACATACATGTCTTTTTTAAAATACTTTAGGCAAGATTTTTATTATGTAGAATGAACTTAACTATTTTAATCCTTTTTTGAAATATTTGCAAAACACATGATTGCTAAGATCAGTTTTTTAATTGCTATGGAAGTCAGAACAAATGCGACTAAACTTGGAATGTTTCAAAAGATTAATAAAAAGTACTTGTTTCTGTTATTTACAAAAGATTGAGATTTACTAAAAAATGTTTAAATTTAAAAATGTTGCTTTCTGTTGGAACAAGATTATATACAACCATTTGAATAACCTACTTGTTAGTCTTTAAGACCTGTTTAAAACTACCCTCTGTTCTTTCAAAACTTCATCAATATTCTTTGAATAAAAAATAATTCTTTATTCTAATCATAAGAATATACCTAAGGACACTATAAATAGCTAAAATCCATTTTACTTTCCATAAAAGGTCATGAAGGCATTACATTTGAGATGATGAAGATCAGTATTGAATACCTCTACTCAGAGGGCAGCGTGGTGGTGTTATTAATTAGGACTTGGGTGGTTTAATCAAACATATAAAATATTAAAGAATATGACATAGAGGTTAATAAACCATTGTTGTCTACTTAACTCTATGAAATAAATCTAAATTCTACAAAAATCCAGAACAATGTCATGTTTCTCGTATTTATGCTATTTAAAGTGGTTGTATGGTTGCTATGGTAACATGCGGTCACTATGGCAACATGTTTCAAAATGGCTGTTTGCTACTATAGCGACTACCATCGATAGTTGTGTTATCTGTTTGATTGAAGTCCATTGTTTCCATTTCCACTGCCTGCCTATATTCCGTTAGCTCTTTAGAAACTTTAATTCTCGTATAGTTTGAAGAAAGCGCAATTAGAAAGCTCACCTGCAAAAATGACAAAATGCGTTGTTACATATTTTACAGAATATTGTAATGTATAGAAGACTTGCATACAAATTCATAGCTACAAAGTCCATAAAAATGAAGTGTCTATTTAGCAGTGTCCCTCCCTGGTCAAACCTTTTTCCCTTTTTATTTTATTTTACAATTTTAGAATGAAAAAACTGGCCATATGGTCCTTTTTTAAAAACAAAAATATGATAAACAGACAATAAACCTTTATAGACTAAATAACATGAATTATAATTTACTAAAAGTTATATTATAAATCTTTAAGTTTAGTTATTTTCTTGAAGAAAGATCATGGAAAACCCTACTTAAGACACATATCAAATTACAAGAGAATGTATATCATAGCCTTATAGGGGACCTTCATGTTGCATTTATTGACAGAAATTTAATGTACCAGGGAAGCCTGAGGCAAGATGGATCATTAAGGGTCAACACGTGCAGTGCCATCTTTTGTGGCTCCAAGATAATATATTTCTTCAATATTCTGGGGCGTTTCATAAAAATATTGTAAATTACATGTAAAATTTTTGGGGGCCTGTTTCTTAAATCTGTTGTGAATTAGGATTTAAGAATGTCAAACATAGGATGTTATCTAATGGGAGGCAAAAGCCATGGAAAACTTTCTTTGTGATCCATTTTACCAGAGGCTTCTGAAGTGCAGAACGCAATGTGCTGAAGTAGGTTTTCCCAAAGTTTGCATGCTTTTGTATTCTGTGGTGATAGGACAGCACATATGCTTCCTGTATTACTATGACTTAACTAACATGGCACCAGAGAGGTTTGAAGGGATTGCTTATTTAAAAGGAGGTTTCCAATTCCAAACCCTGGTGGTTATCATAGAAAAGTAGCATCATTTATTGTTCATGAATTCTTATTCAGGAAAGTCAACTTTTTTAACATATTGCCAGTATGTTACATCAATGCTCTAGACAATGACAAGTGAGATTCAGTTATCATATCTGCAACTCCTTTAAGTAATCTATGCATCACAACACCAAAAATAAATTGAATTATTCACCACAATAATCTTACAATACAATAAAGCATGCAAACTTCTCATCTAATTGCCTTTGCCTTATAACTAAACTACTAAGTAAACAAACATTAATTGCCTTAGCCTAGAAGGGTCCTGAGGTGTTACTGATTGCGTCATTTGAAAGTGCAATTTGTTGTCGATAGTCTTTTATCTCAGAGCCTGACTTTATTCTTGTGAAGTTAGCGGAAATTGCTAACATGAAGGTCACCTATAGAAACAGAGAATAACCTGATGATTTTTGAAGGATATCATTTTTATCCAATTCATCAAAACTTTGGTGGATTTGTGAAAAATTGCAAAATTGGCAAAGTTTATAGCCCTTGAAAGAACAAAAATTTCTGGAATAATTCTTTCTTTTTCAAAACTGGAATTCTATTCTAATGTTTTGAATGTGGTGAAGACCATACAGATTGGTATGGTGGCCTAATATCCCATATGGAATTCACTGTTTTTGCTTTTAATAATATGATGCAGGGCAAAGGGTTTCAGACAAAATGAAAGGATAGATATTGATATGGTGAACTGAATTCAACAATGTTTTTCTCTTAAATCATACCTATCCTTTTGGTTGATTTAACAAAAAGTATGCAAAAGCTTAAAACAAAACCCCCCAAAATAGATAAAAATTAAGATAAACCTTTTATTTCATAACAAGATACATTTTTAAGATCAACCAAACTTTCTTTTGTACAATTACAATATTGAGAGACGTTGTGTTTATGTCGTTTTGTTCCAATGAGGTTCAGATAGATGTTTCATTTCAATCCGAACATATGATACTAAGAACAGAAGAAGTGTCGGATGTGTTTTCTAAAACAATATAGAGAAAAGTATATACATATCTTTCAAATTATATTTTCATAATATAAACATCCATTAATAAAGATCTAACAGCGTGCATATTGGTGAATTCATTTCCAAAGCAATCCCCAACCAGCCTTAAACATCATGCAGTTACATAAGGAAACCTAAGTATATTGTACTGTACACTACAATGTACAACAAATGCGACAGAATTAACAAAAAATACAGTGCTTGCTTGTAAAACTTTGAAGTGAAAATAAGTTATTTGCATGAAACAAGGTTGCAAGCAGATAGATAAACAACAATAGCTTCAACCATCAAAAGACATTAAAATAACTGATACATGATGTTAGAAAATACTTTGATATTGAATGAAATGTGAAAGAGGTTGCATTAAAATTACTAACAACAGGCAAATAATTGGGAATGAATCGTTTTAACATAGAGACAGCTGCAGTCTTGAGACAAGCAATTTTCGTAAAAATACAAAAATTGCATGTTACAAGTCACTAATGAGGCATCTTGTTCAATGCAGGAATTGCTGTCTCTCAGTTGTCATCCATTTAATTATATGATTTTTTGCTCTCAAAATAATTATCACAGAATATTTATAGAAATAACATTTAACCAAGAATTTAATGTGTGTTTTTTGAAAGTAAACTGCAGAACATTTCACTTTGCTATTTAACTATAAAACATTTGGGTTCTTTCTTAATTTGGTGCCCAACCCATTCTAAATATATCCCCCATGTAATACCTTGTAATAGGTGAGTTGAAAAGGAATTGAAAGTTAAAACATGTAATGAGTTTCTGATAGAAGTATAATGGCAAACTCAATGACCTGATATTATACCAAGGAAGTTTATAAAAGAGGAGTTTTTCTTACCATTCCCAAAACAATTAGCAGGGACCCAGCAAATGCAATACTGAACATTACTCCAGCGGTGTCTACCTGTAAAACATTACAATACAATTAGCAGGGACCCAGCGAATGCAATACTGAACATTACTCCAGCGGTGTCTACCTGTAAAACATTACAATACAATTAGCAGGGACCAGCAAATGCAATACTGAACATTACTCCAGCGGTGTCTACCTGTAAAACATGATAATACCATATTAGTGGTTCTTTTAACTGATGACCATATTATGCCCAAATAAAGGCATTTCTCTTCATTGGTATCTAAAGAACTAGAGCTCTCAAATAACACTGATGTCCTAAAGGGATATTTGAGAAACAGACAGACATCTGGCATATAACTTGAACCATAAAAATGTACACCAAGATATTGATGTACATTTGGCTATTGTTCCACTATGAGCACCTTTAGTGGGCGTAATCCATTAACATATTAATCAATATATTAGTTTTTTGTTTAATCTGACCTGATTCCATTAAGACAAATAAATCTCAGTTCATCTATTTCAATAATTATTCAGGGTAATAAAAATATTATTATAAGATTATTCATTAAATAATTCAAACTTACGTGCTGACAAAATTTTCCTACATTAGTTGCTCCACAAGTGTAATTGTAAGTGAGATTAGGGATGCCTTCGTAGTATATACCTGCAAAGAATATCATTAAATAAAACAAATTAAGAAAAATTACAAAATTCTGTGTTAGCTTGCACATACATTCTTTTGTTTTATCTTCCGAAAAGATATAAGAAATTATTTTAAGGATAGGCAAATAGCAATCACTTTTCAATCTAAGGTTGATTGGCAAAAAGCAATCACTTTTCAATCTAAGGTTGATTGGCAAATACCAATCACTTTTCAATCTTGATTGGCAAGTAGCAATCACTTTTCAATCTTGGACTTGGAAAAGGCAATAGCCTCATGGGTGGTGGACTGGATGCCAATATGGTGAACTGTCAACGTTAGTCATGGGGCCTGTCATTTGTGATTCTACTATTTCCATTAGATTTCTTTTGTAAAACTCACCAAATCTTGACATATTCACGCATCCTCTCCAAGGACTTTCAAAGAACCAGTCTCCTTGGCCTTGAAACTCATTGACACAAATGCTATTCACCATAATGTAGATGATGATGGGCATGGCCATCACTGATGTCACACCCATCCAGATGAGGTTCAGGATATATGTTATCAGCATGAACTGAAAAAACAAAGAAAGCACAACTTAATATTCTAGTATCACCCATCCAGATGAGGTTCAGGATATATGTTATCAGCATTAACTGAAAAAACAAAGAAATCACAGCTTAATATTCTAGTATCACCCATCCAGATGAGGTTCAGGATATATGTTGTCAGCATGAACTGAAAAAACAAAGAAATCACAACTTATAGTATTATTTGTTATTCAAATTGCATGAATGCACTGAATTTTACCATAAATGCACTGAATTTCACCATAAATGCACTGAATTTCATAAATGCATAGCTGTTTTGAACTTTTGGTGGCTGCTTAATTTGGTGGACTTGCAATATAACATTGTACTAATTATTCTTATTTATATATTACTAAAATTACCCGAGAATTTGGTGGCTTCTTAATTTGACGGATTTTAACAAGTACAGGTATAGTATTCAAAATGAGAACTTACATTTAGGTCTTCAGTAGGACATATAAACTGAGTAATTAACCAAATGCAATTGGCCATTTGAAAGAAAATGGAAAAAGTCCAGCCTGCTTAAATCTTCAAGACACCGTGCAAAGACGTTGTATTATACATGTATTATTTAATCATCTGAATATTATTTGTGATCGCTTCAAAAATAACTTTGAGACATTTCTTGAGAAATTGAATTTATATATACAGAATTTTTCAAGCAGTGTTATTGATCATTAGCCAAAGTGGTTTAAAATTACAAAAAAGCCATAATAAGGCCAGTACTGACCCCCATAAAATGGATATGAGCTACATTCAGACAGATGGACTGACAAAAGATCACTTACTACACCAGCTGAAACTCTTCCTCCCATAATGCACTTGGCTCCTTGATACACATTCTCTCTTGTAGCACCTGTTGCTAGGCAACCAAACACAAAAAGAAAGATTGCGAAGCATCCCATGACAACGGCGACTATAATGAAGATCACCTGTATGGTTTTTAACCTGGAAATAAAGAAAATTGCTCAATGTTATTATCATATTATGATCTCTTTGGCATTTAAGACAGGTGCTGCCCCCTTTTTAAAACTTCTAATTTAAAAATGTTGTCCAAGAAATCTGTTTGCATGGCCATCATTTTTGTGAGAAAACTGAACTTCAATGTCATGGCAGTCATGGTTCTAAATGAAAAATACAATTACAATGAGGTAAATGAGAAGTTCATGAGAAATCAACTCTAAGTGTAAATCAGCTACATGATGTATTTTAATCTATTTGTTTAAAATGACTCATAAACAAACATTATATTAAAGTTATGACAGCCCAAATCAGAAATTGATAGTTTCTGCAAAGTTCTGCAAAATTCAAGTTGTCAAAAGTCAAAACACCAAAGTATGCTAAGAACTGCATTAGTAAGGATAAACTTCAAGTTTATGTTTAATTACATTTTTGCATAAATACTACGTGTGTGATAACTGAATTCAACATGAAACATATGTGGGAGTCTATGATATCACTTGTATAATATTCATTAATTGTAACTCAATCAAGAATCAATCAACATTAAAGATAACAGAACACTCAGACACTCTTCAAATCATTAATCATTGCAACAGGTAAACCATTACTTATAAGAGTACTTAGTTCAGGTGAAATAGAATTCAATAATATAAAGTTAGTAATATACAATACATATACATATTATGCCTTCGCCTATTCCACTTAGTGCTTGCAACGGTAATGGATCTCACTGCCGGTAAATTTCACCTCCATTACCTTACCGTTACCGATAATCGTTGATACTGATAATGTTCCTAAAATCCCGGGGAAAAACCTGAAAGTGAAACTAAAATATTTGGAAAAATCCTTAACGAAGCCGATTTCTCAGCTTAATTTCCCGCTCACATCAACAACAGTGGATATATTGTATCATCATGTATCTCGTGTGTGATTGTGTATTGTTAGGAAGTCTTTAAATGATAATATAGAGTGAATTCGATCAAAATTGATCAAACTATTTGTGTTTGTTTTTACTTCACCGAAATATCACGTCACGTGATTTGTTAATCTCGCGGCATGGGAGATGATTGACAGAAGTGGGTGGGGTTTTGCTTATCCTCCCGCCTTTTACGAATGCTTTGCAGTTGATTGACAGATTAGCTCTTCAAATGTGGAGATTGAAATATACATGATTGATAAAATATTCTCGTATTCTTAAACGAACATTGTTTCGTAAATTTGACAATGGATCGCAATGCCAATCATCATGTTGCAGCAGCATGGCGATTATCGGCAATGGATTTTATTACCGGCAATTGAGAGTATCTACTGCCGCTGCCGACAACCCGGCATTACCGTAAGGCACTAATTCCACTTTACGTAAGAAAAATTCCCGATAGCATCTGACTATTTTGAGACTTGTACAGACCCCCCTCCAACACACTTGAAGCCACCATTTTTGCTTTATTTTTTATTTTTTGGCCAAATTATCAAGAAAATGGGTTTTGAATTTTCAAAATTTGGGCCCATTTTTTGTTTCAGTGGTCCGATATTGGTTTCCATTAGATCTAAAGCACAGAAATTTATCTTCAGACAGACTTCATAAATGGGCACCCCCTTGTTGGTTTCTTGATCAGCCAGTGTAATATGAGGAATGTCCTGAACTAAATGATTGTGTCTAAGTGACATTACATGTATGATGGATTTTCCACAGATGGCAGAATTTTTCTTGGGAAATACCTCCTAAAGATAGCGCAAAGTGAGGAAAGCTTTTTGAAAAAAAATTCTTCCAGGTTTATAATTTGCAAATGACATCATAAAACAATTGAGACGTAACTAATCAATACAGATTTACGATTAACAGGGTTCAAGGCTTGAGTTAACAATGAAAACATACCACAAAAGGATAACAGTACTGTCAAGTCTTCGAAGATTGTTGGAGAGTTTGAAATATTGATCGTTGTTCTTCTCATACTGCCAGTATAACAGTGTAACCCTCGAGATCTATCTCTGCTCGAGGAGGGAATTGTGTCTAATGCTTACCACCTTTGCGCAAATTTTCACCAGTAAGTTTTTGAATATAACATGTCGTGTTGATGTTTTAATTGATGTTAACATATCCCTTACATTTTTCTTTATCTTGATGTGAAATAACAAGCTATGACATTGGTTAACATGCCAGATATTGAAATATTATTATTCAAAGCGTTAGAAAATTCGAAAATTTTGAACCGCCATATTTGTTTACCGATTTGGACCAAACAGGATGGTCATCTCAATACTAGTGGAACAAGTAAGTTTTTAAAACATTTTGCTGTTTATTCAGTATCACGAGGCTCAATTATGACCAAGAATGAAGTTAATTTGTTAAAAAAAGACCGTAGAAAACAATGGTGCAGGTTTCATAAGGAGTAGTATTATGATAGCAGAGATATCCAACTTTCAAAAACTGGAAGCGAAATTATATACATTTTTTTCAAGAAGCCTACCTCACTTTCGCTGTTTTAGGAGATATTTCCTTATAAAAATTCTGATATCTGTGTGATTTTCTTACCATGTTACATTAACATTATATAGTCCCAACAAGATTCCATCTAGGATTTCCTGTGATGCCCTGTATACTGTTCCACAGAATATTCCTACGCCACATAACACAATAAAACCCGCAATTAGGGACGCAAATGGAGTACGGCCCAAACAGTCACCTGAAACAAGACATATATATTATGTGAGAGTTAAAATTGAATGCTTTTTAGATGATACAAAGACATCATTCACAGTACAAAGGATCAAAAGCACAACAATGATTCATTTTGGACAAACTTTGAAATCAGCCCAAAATTTCAAAATTGGGGATCAAACACATGACTGCCCAGCCGGAATTTTACTGGTCAGAAGCGCCCCTGCATATTGGTTATAAATCCATATAAATATTACAAAAGAAGCAGTATCGAAAATTAATCATCAACCATATTCGATTGTACAGTAAAAAAAACTGAAGAAAAAGTGCAATATAAAATATTATTGGAATTAGGTCACCTGTACAGGTAAAAATTGTTTCCGGGTTTGATTACAGGTGTTCCGATATAAAAATAGTCAAATTTACTCACCCATTTTCAAAAATAGTATCCCTATGTACACAAGTTATTTCGATCTTTATTTTTAGTCTACATATTGTCCCGATTCATGGCGTAAAATTGCATATAATATGGAAATGTAAAAGTTTGTTATCTTTGAATTTCAAATATGGCCGACATGAGGCCCCTTAGATTAAACATCAGGAATAAATGGTTGAAAAAGACCTCTTTATATCGCATTACAGAACTCCAGTAATATTGATTAAATTTTATGAGATATATCTATCACATTTTGTTGACATAAATCTTAAATGTTCTGACACGAGAGATTATTTTAAATAAATAAACGTTTTTATTTTGTTCTTATAAGAGGTCTTAAGAACAGTTCTATTATCCATTTATAGATGGCGATAATCAGGATAAGTAATTGTACACTGTTGGCAAAAATCAACGCCAGGGGCAGATTTTCATTTATCAATTATTGAACGATACACGTTCTAAGTTTTTCAAATAAGCCGAATAACATAATGTATGATTACACGAGGAAATTCGAAAGTACTGCCTTTTATCGGCAGATTGTATTAATTAAAATCATATTAAATAGACACCATCGGTCAAAACGTTCAGACGTTAGTCATGCTTAAAATACCCTGTACCCCCCCCCCTTTATCCTTCTGTATATTGCCAGGTAAAGAGAGTGAAGGTGACGGGGGGGGGGGTGGATACAGTATTTGAGCAAGACTATCAAAACGTTTGAACAATGAATCGTGATATCTTATAGTGATGTATTGGAAAAACCTAGAATCAAAATTATAAATTGATTGCATGAGCTGATTGGAAAATAAAGCTTATAATTAGGTGTTCAATTAAGCCAAGGGGTCTCCTGAGAGGTGAAGCAACTCATAGTTCATCTTTGATATCGTGAAAACCCAAGTCAAGATTGTAGAGTTCTTGAATACCCTTATAAAACAATGACCTATTCTCGTATATTATTTCCCTGGCTAAGATATTAATTATTTCAGTTCTTTGTTGACCATAACCCGGCTCGATCATAACGTCTTCGTAAAATTTAACAGTTTGACTAAAAACTGTTTCCCAGGGTGTCGGGTTCCAATTCAAATGTAACTCAGCTTTTGTGACATTTATTGGTCCCTTTTTGACCGAAGGGAAAAGATAAATTGCATTGTTTGATTCATCCAATGTGTAATTGAACTTTGAGTCAATCGTTCTTTCTCTGATGCCATCAAATAATTGATTCAAAGTTAATGTTTCAGGGTGAGCGAGATTAAAAGCTTCATTTTTAATAGTTTCAAATCTGCTTTCATCCAAGGCAATGATATTTAAGATAACCTTTGCAACGTCCTCCACATAGACTAGACTCATAGGGTAATTGTTGAGATATCGGGGCAGTGATATTGTTTTATCAACATAGTCATTCATGCGAATCCACAGTTGATATATCCACCAGCGATACGTACTGTCACGTGGTCCAACTACATCCGGGAGCCGTAGAGCAACGTACGGGAAGCCACCCTGTTGTACACTCTCACTCAAAACCTCTTCGCCTTGTAATTTTCTATTTCCATAACTATCTTTTGAACTCATTTCTTCCCGAATGTCTTCATCAGTTGGTCTAACAGCGTCAGTCTCAACTGATGGACCATCATGATTCTTAATACAAACTTCGTATACAGAATCTGAACTGATGTAAACGTACATTCCAACATTTTTGGCCGTGAGTGTAGATATAGCCTGTTGAACTTCGTACGGTCCGTAAGCGCTAAAATCAACAACAGCATGTAACTTCAACCCTTCTAGTTTATCAAGTAGCTCCTTGCACCCTCTTAATGGCTTCTTTCTGTCACAAATGATGCTGTGGACGTGAGGCTTTATTCTGTACCTAGAATCCCAATACCAATTTCCCCGATTCACTATGGTAACCGAGTATCCATCTTGTATTAACCCTTGTACTGTCGATGCCCCCATAAATCCATTTCCTCCAAAAACAAGCACATTCTTCCCCGAACCATCAACTTTCTTTTCGCCACTGAGGTATCCTGCTTTACAAGTCTCAATCAAGGCGAGGGCAGCTCCAAGGAAAACAATATTCCACGTACATGTATGTCGACCTATCATCTTTTTTGTTCCAATCGATCTTAAAACTATTGTAGATAAGTCCAATCATGGGTTTAGCTTTCCAAATGTTTATAATAAACAACTAAAGCTCAGTTCGTTTCTCTGCCTTGCTTAGAATTTCCGATCTATTCCCATATCAGCAATGCGGTCTAAACTCTGGGCAAAACGTTCTAGCTGGTAACACCTAGTGCCTAGTGGTAAAGTTCAGATAAACATATCTTCCCAAATGATAAGAGAGCGCCTATCAACAGGGAGGTAAATGTAAGGCCGGGTTAACATGAACTTAACTGAGGTCATAAAACAAACTGCCTTGTTAGGATTATTATCCAACTGAACGTACAGTAGTTCCCGAGGGATATAGACTAGAGAAACCCTCCGTCCGTCCGTCCGTCCGTCCGTCTGTCCGTTCGTTCGATCGTCCGTTTAACCCTAATGTTTGCAACCTTTTTTATAACACGCACGCACGCGTTTCGTAACTACTTGGCGATTAACTGTTTTTTACCTTTAAAATTTCATAACGCAATCAATAGTGGCTCGATTTTCATGAAATAAAGCATATTGGAAAGGAAATTCAATCTGCTAAATTATCATTTATCAAACAGAGCATTAATCAACCTTTTGCATTTTCTGGAGCATTAGAAACAAAGTAACAATCAATATTTAATGACTTTTAATTTTATTGGTATCACGTTCCAACTATCATAACTTTAGCCCTCTACCCCCAATCTTTTACACCAAAAAGTGTCTTGCATCGGTGGCTCTAGGTTAAAAAATATCAGAGACGCGAAAATTGCAATAAGTATTCGAGAAAAAATCGAGAGGGGAGGGTCGGATTGCCCCCCTTCCCCCCTCCTCTACAGACATTAGGGTTAATCCGCCCGCCCAGACATATTTCATGGAAATGCAATCTTTGATATTCCAAATACCAGTCAACGAATTTGGTTGATATTGTGCATGCATATGTAGATGCTTTGGAGACATATTATCGATACATTTCTTTACTTGCCAAGTTTACATTGGAGTCTGCCCCCCCCCCCCCATGTCCGCCACTGTATTTGAGGATATAAGAATTTAAAGACAGACTTTCTGAACCACCTGGTTGCTCATTAGACCTTATAAGGCAAGACACATCCATTAGGCTTGTCAACCAAATCTTTATCCAATCAGCTAATAGTGATGCTTTATGGGATAATATTTATGTTTATAAACATAACAAAAGCACATGTTATAATTTCATACTTTACAGTCAGTGAACATGAACTGAATAAAGGAATTGACCAACATTTTTTTAACCAAGAGTCTTCATACATTTTGTTATGCTTGCTACATAGATTTTCCAGTTAATGTATGTAAAGTAAATGTAGGTCTCCTTTAGGTAAATTGATTCATGTTCTAATAATCCCTAACATCTAATTAAATTTGATATCATAAAGCAATTGCTTTTGGGGTCATTTCAAGAATTAAATGTAGAAACCAGCACAAAAGCTTGAAATGTATGGGAAATTCTGTACAATTTGAAAACTTGTATTGGTTCTTTCATCTGGTCCCTACCTACCACAAAGGGTTGTACTAAGTCATGTCCTTCATTTATGCAATACTTCTGCACTTTTCAACCTCTATTACCATGTTGTACCAGGGTGTCTCCAAATTTGAAATTGATGATCTTTTATATTTATGTAACCATATGCAAATGGTAAGAGATAATGAATTGTCCCATTTCCTAGGGTTGTTCCATATGAGACCCATTCTTATAAATTTTCTCTAAGGTAAAAACCTTTGTAAACAGGTTTTTGGACAAATGGAACATCAAAAATAGTGAATTTGTCCTTGTGTTGTTCAGGAGACCTCATTCTTACACAGTCATTATACAGTGAACATGTCTCAACCATCAGAAAAATAGAGTGCTGATGTTCAAGATTGAACTAACAGGATATGAAACAATAAATTAAAGACAGAGTTATCTTGACTTACCGAAAGTACTCGTAAAAGCAAGTTTGAGCAAAAAGAAACTTTTGTAAAATCATCAAACTCTAGAAAAGGCAATAGATGAGTTTCTTATATCAATGTTAGCCAAGTGAACCATGGTCAAGTACTCATTGTAGTAATCTCAAGTCTTTGGAACAGTACAGTTATCTTGAAGTCTTTTACATCAAGCAAATACATTGGATTTTGTAATTATATAATGTCTTTGGAGTCATATCTTTAATATACCATATGTAGGTAAGTAAATGACACATTTCTTATGATTAACAGTAGTATGAATTATGTTTTATTGAAATGGTACTTATAACATGTGCTTTTGAAAGATTTACAAACAAACCTTACATCATGTGACCCTGAATACCTCACCTCATTGGTTGAAATTTGAATTAGGCCACTCCTCTTAATTAAAAAAAATACAAATTTTCAAATAAGGATTTCTAAAAAAGTAATGCGTAATTGCAATAATTGATAAATAGATTTCAAGGAGAATGTATTCATAAACATCTGTGACAATTTTTATGGTGATCTGTTGGCTACAACTAACAGAAAATCAAAATTATTCCTCTTGATTAGAATTTTTCATATTCCTAATATTTTCAAATTTAGAATGACTGCTTTTCTAGTGGAGGCTCTGCCCGGAGGCTCTGTCTTTAAGATCTTTCCTCAGATCCACAAGTACAGTATTGTTTGTTTAATTTGTTTAATTAGAATCTGGCCAATGTAACCTCTGAGAGACTGAGTTGGCAACTGATACTTCTCAAATCACAAAAGCCTAGCATTGACAAAATAAACTTATCTGACCAATCTCCTTTATCTAAATACAATAACACCCCTCCATAAGTTTAGCAACTGGCCGTTTTCATTAGAAACCATATCAGAGCCTGTCAATTTTTGTCAATTTAAATACAATAGTTCGGAGCTTATGAGGAATTTGATGATTTTTTTAATCGCAGAACATTTACAGGGCATCAATGATAAGTAATTTGAATAGAGACTTCCGGCTAATAATAGATGGGGGGGGGGGGGTGTAACTCAAACTTCTAAGAGGGTTAACTGCAGTCATTTCAAGAAATAAAAGCTGAGAATGATAACAAGTTCAATATTATCTCATAATATAGTTTAATAAACTTCGATTTGTTGGGGTCTTTTAATCAGTGAAAACTGAAGAGAATGCTAATTCGCATCGGGGCTGAGAGATGACCAATTCATCGATGGCAATACCCCGATGTGAAAGCTATAAGAATTAATCATTATACACAATATGGTGCTTTGCGAATGGAACCATTCTAGAGTATGGTGCTTATCATTTGGAATACGATCCTCCTGACCCCTGCAGAGCATGCTTTGGACGACATGTCCTATTACTGTAGCAGGATTTGAAGAGAATGCGAACCAACCCCAAAGTGTTACAAACATTCAACATCGGGGGATTGATAATGAAGAGTTTGGCTTTTATGATTATGAGGAATTCCAGGTCAGCCCATTCTGATACTCATCACGTCTTTCTGTCTTCAACCAGAAGTATACTAGTGTGAAGCTAATAGAAGGCCATGGTATCTCATGATGATGAGGTCAGCCATGGTGCCATCATTAAATGTAATCAAATATACCACAATCTAACTTTAACTACTTGTATAAAACGTAATCATTGTCTGTTTCTATGTTGGACACTTTGCTTTCACATTTAGGACGTCGATTTATCACAAGTCACACTAATAACTTCGTGAGTCATTCTCTTCAATCCGTTCTAATTTCAAATTCATGAAATTATTTTTTCTCCTTGTAGTTTATAGTTTACACATTCCTCTTAATGTTTGATATGATACTACAGAAATGATTTATAAAGCAATACGTACTCATTTCATTTAACTGAGAATACCATATTCCAAGACTGATGAATATATTTCAAAATTTGAGAGCAATTATTATAATTGTTGTATTTTGTCGGCAAATATTGAAATGAGATATGGATTACCAAATATGAATGGAGTTAAAGTTTATAGAACAGTTCAACTTGGATTGATAACGATTTTAGTATCTTTCTTTCACAGAAACACAGGATCTGGATTGTAAATATTTAGAACACTAATCGCCATACCGCAATGAAGTCAGCCAAAGAAAACTATTAAATGCTACATGGACTTCATCAAACAATCGCAAGAAGGAAGTAAAATGTAGGGATGTGGATGGGCTATTTAAAGTTGTATCGTTATCTTATGGATATGTGTTACGAAATGAAGATCAGATTAAATGCATCAATAAGGAATCCAATTCACAGACTGTATTAGTGATGGCTAAAAGCACTATATATTTCGGATTGGTTCTTGTCATAGTCTTTTCTCAGGAATCACACGCACAAAAAGCAGCCACGGTAGGTGTTGGTAATTGAAGGGTGAGGGTGTCATTAGTGGTGCTATATCTCTTAAACCTCGATTCTTGGATAAGGCATGCGGGTTTAAAATATAAACTGTAATATGTTTCAGAACATTTGTTAATTTTAACTCATTAATTATAACGTATTTCAAGAAAATTATAACTTTGTATATAATGGAAATAACCATTTTTAAGGAATATATTCTGCGAGGGTCGATTGCCTCATAATCTGTGTGTTTATTTTTTAGAGACATTAAAACAATAATATTTACTTTAAAATAAATTCATGATACGCAAATATAAATTCACAATTAAAAAGTAGATTTTACATAGTAGGCTACTTGGACAAGAATGCCTTCTTCGTGCAATTGGCAACTGCTTTGCAATTGAATTACTGGCTTACCATAGAAGTGCTCTCGGGGACTATAAGGTCAGGCAAAGAGGACAGAGACCGGTCGTGAAAACCGTGAATTTCAATGAATGAAAAAAGGGGGAGGGGATCAAAGCTAAAGCTCTGAGGGTTCCCCCGCCCCATGCATGAAAATCAATTGAGAGACAATAAAAATCCAGTTATCGTAAAATTTAAGAATTAGTAAAATCCATTTCTCTCAGTATTACAGTTACATAATATCAACATAATTAGGGACATTTTTGATATTTCAGTCTAATGTTCCGGGTCCATTGTCAGACGAGTTTTACATCGATATTTTACGAATCTTTTTTCCCACTGTGCACCGTGTTGGGTATTTTCCAATAGACAACTGGCAAAGGACGATACGTGCAGCGCAACGAGCGTCTTTAGTGAAGAACGACCAGAGAAGCAGGCGTCGTAGAGATACTTATGCCAGAAATTATCATCCTGATGCCCACGGGCGGTTTTATTCGGACGAAACATTTAAACTAGAAGCACCCATGAGACTCGATGAACTGAGTAGGTGATTGTATATTAAACTTGATGTTTCATTTTATAGAGCACGTTAGAACACATTTGTGAAATCGCAAAATTTAACCGCTATGGGAAATCATGTTTCTTTTTTTCTTTTTTTATTCCTTTTTTATTCATTGAAAAAACATTTGATAGCAGTTACATTAACATATACAATATACATAATATCAAAGGAGTCACACAATTTTCCACCATATTCTTTTTAAGGCATCTAACCACACTATTCTAGTGTAATCTAGTACCCATAATTTCCCACTTTGAGAAAAGCTCACAATCTCTTGAACGCCCATGCTTTGATATACACACTCTGATATTTATTTTCAAATTGAATAAAATATCTAGGGATGATTCATATAACATTTACTCAATAGACAGATTGACAAGTAATCTTACCGATATCTTTGAACAAAAGTTGTGTGTAAAGTATATCATGTATATATGTACGTTTGTCATTGAAACTTTGTGTACGCTCCTTACGATGTATCGAAGTATATAGAAACTTAAGTATACAGTACATAAATTTTTCATTTTCAGGAAGGTTATATGACAAAAACAAAAACGAAACAGATTCAAATGACTTCACTAGATGTAAGAATCCAATTCCATTTGTATACGACGTTCGCAATCTTACAGGTTCCCCAAACAAGGTCTACCATCCCGAATGTGTTGTTCTTCACCAATGTACCAAGTGGTCAGGTTGTTGCGAGACAAGCGGAGTTCCTTCCAAGTGCGCAGCTAACGTTGATAAAATTGAAACGATCACCAAAACATACATGGTAATGACTGGTTCACATTTGCTGCGATACATCGGCCGCCTGCGCCCGGCCTATTGAGTTTTATGTTTTTCAAGTTTTATATTTTTAATGTCCATTAGTTTTTTCCAAGCTTTCTTGTTTATTAGTTTTTCAATATACCGTTTGTGCCTGGTCAAAAGAACATGTATGACTAACATTTTGAACTATTGCTATTAATTTAATATCACTACATTTGGCAAATCTATTTGATAAAAGGAAAAGAATATTTCAAATATATTACGAAAATGCAATTGTAGGTAAACGAGTATCTAGGAAGGGACCGCCAACAAATTCGTGCGTTGGAGACATTGCAATTTGAAAACCACACTGAATGTTTCTGTAAACCAACAAATTCACCACCACCGTAAGTTATACTTATGTACAAGTTCACATGCAATACACCAACATCACATGCAATACACCAACATCACATGCAATACAACAACATCACATGCAATACACCAACACGGCAGGATATTTTACTAAATGTTTACATTAATTTACGGTAAGTTCACATTAAGTCATTCTAAATGTTTACGTGCATTCTACCACTATGGTAAGTTCACGCTAAGTGATACTAAATGCATGGAATTCGCCCACACGGTAAATCATATACAAACTAGGAAGTACATTCTAACAAAAAAACTTATGATTAAAAGGTCAAACGACAGTATGGTTACTCATCCAAAATGTTTACATGCAAGTAACAACAGTACGGTAACTCATATTACATATTTACATGCAAGTACACTCCCCTCCATAAGTTTGGCAACCTTAGCTCCCCCATTGAACTACGTGTTAAAGCCTCTTTACGTTTGAATTTTTATTCACTCAACCTAAGATGAAAAAACGTATAATATTGATGGAAACGTAACTTGATTTTAATTCCAATACCTTCAACTTTTCCCAATTATTTTCCTCGATTTCAATAGGTCGAAAATTGATGATAAGTTTGATGAAATTTTGCAAATCGTCATTCCCATGTAAACCAATGGGAAATGGTGGGTTCGGGGCAAATCAGAAATCAGGATACCTTTTCAGTAAAAGATCCAGCAAAAATATTTTGATATAGAAAATTGAATTGTCTAACTTTTTTGTACACTAAGTGTTTAGCTTACTTGATGAATACTAAAGTTACAGAGCTCCAAAGTCATTTTTGAAAATCATGTTTCGCCTCCTGTGTTATTTCAATGGTCAAGTTTTTTGCAAAATAATTTTGACTTTTAAGACCTATTATTTTGCTGATCCTGAAGAAAGGTATCAATTTTTTGTTAGATAAAGTTAGCAAATTCAATTGCCTACACAACTTGTATTTTTGCGAGGACTTGGAGTGATGGATATTCTGTCACATGACTTGCGGCAAACCTACCATTTCCATGGGTTAACATGGGAATGTCGATTTTCAAAAATTCATCAAATTTATCATCAATTTTCGATCTATTGTAATTGAGGAAAAAAATTGAATAAATTTGGAGGTATTGGAAATAAGGTCAAATTACGTTTAAATTAATAGTATAAGTATTTTCATCGCAGGTTAAGTAAATAAAAATTCAAACGTAAAGAGGCTTTAGCACGTAGTTCAATGGGGGAGCTAAGGTTGCCAAACTTATGGAGGGGAGTGTAACAACAGTACGGTAACTCATATTATTATACTAGAGAGATTTCGCACATAAGTGAAAGTACAACTTATACGTATACGTATAGTTTAAAGGGTCATGTCGAACTATTATATTTACTAAAATCAATTTTAAATTGTACTTAATGGAACATAACTAATTCCGTTATAGAAAAGCTCTATCAACTAGAGACTATGAATGCACTGCCATCTGCACGTGTAGATTATGCACATTATAATAAATGCTTGCTTCCGCGTCCGTGTAGTTGTAGTGTATTATAAACACGATCCTTTAAAGGGAGTCACGATTCTTTAAAGTGAGTCATTACATAAACAAGTTGATTATTTCAATGTTTTCATGATCAGTATAAGTTCAATGAACTTACAAAACGGTATATTTACGTAGATGATAACGTATACAGTTGGATCTCCGTATAAAGATTTGCCTACATGTGTGTGGAACAATTGACCGCAAGCATTTTTTAAAATTAATTGGCTGAGTGGGAACAGTATCCAATCAAATACTTTAACCATCAATTTGAAACACCAATCAAACCAGTAGGTTCTGGTAAATCCTGGAAACGACCCATTCAGTAGCTCAACATATGACATACAGGGTGTTTCATAACGAGCATCTCCAAAAAGTCAATTTGAGAAGAGATGGGTCTATAACATATGTACTATATATGAGCCTATTTTATTCTAGACAAACACATTTGGATCAACTAAACATGCTACAATTCAAGAAAGTACAAATGGCATCCCTTTGACCTGTATTTATTACAGTCCGAGAAGATCTTTCCTGACGAAAAGCTCACATTATGAAACACCTTGTACGTTTACCTATAAGTATAAGTATACGTTATAAGTTGTACTTTCACGAGGTGCGAAATCTCTCTACTATTTACATGCAAGTAACCCATCGTAAAATGTATACAATCAACCAAGACGAAGTCGTACTAAATGTTTTTGCAATATTTACAACCTGCCTCGGCGTTAAGGATTCTAACATTAACATGTAATTAATTGCATCGCACATATATATTCTATTTAGTGTTCACTTGTACTTTCGTAGGTGTAAAAAGTGTCCATGGCCATTTATTCAAAGTCACGAAATTGGTCCCGAATGCTCATGTAGATGCAGATATAGCAATGATGTCGAGTGCCGTGACATCTCTCTTGGAAGAAAGCCTCTGAACGAGGACGGACTCATGTAAGAACCGTTCAGTATAAAATATGTTGCAATTGACCAATTGACCAGTGAATCAGTCCCATCATTGCTTATGATGCCATTTTACGATTAACACCAGATTAAAGATAAACCTTTTAACATTTCCACAATTTTAGTCAATACACATTACTTTCTTTCAATCACCAAAATCATTCAAGATTCCAGTATTGGGAGAATACATACGTGTAGGATGTTTTAACTTTACAATTCATTCCTCAGCTTAGGCCTTAAATACATTCTTTATTTCATAAATCATATTTGTGTGTTGCTCTCAATCTTGATCAATCAAATCATTTGGCTAAAGGATTTACACTTCATCGAGTTCATAACATGCGTTAGTATTTTTAAATCAAGTTTTTTTTATAGATGCATTAAAAAGAAGTTGTGTCTTCACCCCGATTGTCGATTTGGGAGCTTCAACGTCTTAACCGGCCGTTGCAAAGGAGAGTTCCCTAACTACGGCGACAAACAGGAGCAAAGTGGCGATTACGACATCAATTACGACATCAATTACGACAAAAATGACGTAGACTCTGAAGATGATAGTGTTGAGGAAATTGATTGGGCTAAGGAAGAGAATGTAGATGATGCTGGGGAAATGGATTTAGATTCGGATGAGGATACAGGAATAGACGATTATCATTCGGAATCCTCGAGTTATAACAATTTGGATTTTAATCATGATGACCCTAACAGTTTTAGACACTATTTTGAAGTTTTCCGAGAAGAAGACGAGGATGATGTCGATTTTAGCATCGACGATGGTTTGGATTTCCGGCCAGAGAAATCCCCCAATTTATTAAAACTGCTTCAAAATGATTTTAGAGCACTGAAAATATGGTTGGAGAGAATATGCAAAATGCAAAGACGCTACAGAGATATATTTAATGAACATAACAGAATCGTCACTGAAAACGAACAGCAGATCCTGGACATGTGCAAATATGTAGGCCAGTCATAATTTACGATAATTCTATCTTAAATGCATGCGGATTTGTACGCTTGTGTGGAAACCAAGTGTGAAATGAAGAACAAATAATGTAAAAGATGTCGCAGCTGAATATGTGAAACCCTATTAAACTATCTGTTAAACTAAAGGACAAATACTGTAGCTATGATATTGGTTAACTCTTCGGGGGATGAATAAATTGATTATTTGTTTTTGAAAACCTGGTGCAAAACCTAATATTTGATTGAATTTAAAGGTGTTTGCAATAAATACATCCCCGTATGTATGCGTTCGTTGATTCATAAAGATGGCAGTCGTTCGTTGATTTTTGATATATTCTGTTGTATTGAATAAGATGTAAATTGCTGTTCAATTTTAGATTTTTGAGCGTGTTATATTTATGTTATAAAATGAGTTAAACGCTTGTTTCTAATCTTACAGAAAACAGAATTGAAAAATCGGATTGATTGATTCAACACGCTACTAATTGGGAAGCGGATTTTGGTGAAACAAAATCAGTTTGGTTCTTTCAGGAGAGAAAACCTATTTTCAACATCAGGCTGTTTCAAAAAAGTGACAACACTTTTATGTAATGTAACCAACGTATGCAATTCTCTGGAGAGTCCTCAAACAAATTGCTGTCCAAAAGTTTCTCCATGCAAATGAATAAAACAATGATTGTATTCAACCACAAACGAATGCCCAAACACCCGCAATATTAGAGAATTTTAAAGAAAACGGCTTCGCTAAGAATGACTCTGATTGAAGTTCATGATCTACGTCATCAATATATTACGTCATCATAAACTTTAGTTAGAGTCATTCTAAGGGAAGCTTTTTTCTTTAAAATTCTCCAATATCGCGGTTGTTTGAGCATTTGTTCATGTTTATTTACCATCGTCGCTTTATTAATTTATATGGTGAAACATTTGCCGAATCCAGATTCAACTTAGTTAAACTGAAATCGGAGGTTTTTATCAAAAACGAACGAATTTGGCAACCATCTTGAATGAGGCTAACTGCAGTCAGAGTCAACCAGCTGTGGAACAGTGATTTTGCCAGCTTGATCATTACAAAAAGTTTCATCGAAAAAATATATGTTCTTTTCGTGATTTCATATGTTTTAGATGATTTTGTAGAAAATGAATGAAAATGAATTTAAGCCCAAGACTCAATGCATTGTGTGACGACCATTCCTCTCAGGCGTTGTTTCCTAAAATGAACACCGGATGCTCCGCATTTCGTGCAAATTTCTAAAAGCAACACCTTCAAGGAATGGTCATTATCCCACCGAACGAAGTTCGAGGGGGATATAGAAAAGCCGTCCGTCCGTCCGTTCGTCCGTCCGTTCGTCCGTCCGTCCGTTCGTCCGTCCGTTCGTCCGTCCGTCCGTTCGTCCGTCCGTTCGTCCGTCCGTCCGTTCGTGTGTCCGGGCAATAACTCAAATACCGGTAGACGGATTTCATTCAAATTTTATAGGCTTATGCCTTATGGGTGTAGGACCTCTGCTCGAGAAGGAATTTTCAATATGGCCGCTTAATTCAAAATGGCGGCCATTTTTCGGAAAAAATATAATCTTTAATAACTCAAATACTAGTGGATGGATTTGGTTCAAATTTTATATGCTGTTGCCTGGGTACAAAGGAGCCTTGCTCAAGAAGACATTTTCAAGATGGCCACCAAATTTTAAAATGGCGGCCATTTTCGTAAAAAAACGTTATATTTGATAACTCAAATACAATTGAATGGATTTGGTTCAAATTTTAGATGCTGATGCTTAGGGACATTGGAGCTCTGCTTGAGAAAGGATTTTCAAGATGGCAGCTAAATTTCAAAATGGCAGCCATTTTTCATAAAAAACGTTATCTTTGATAACTTAAATACCATTGAATGAATTTGGTTTAAATTTTAGAAGCCGATGCCTAGGGACATAGGAGCTCTGCTCGAGAAAGGATTTTCAAGATGGCAGCTAAATTTCAATTTTATATGCTGATGTTTAGGGAAAAAGGAGATCTGCTTCAGAAGGAATTTCAAAGGCATTAGCTGAATTTCAAAATGGCTGCCATTTTTCATTAAAAAAGTAATCTTTGATAACCCAAATACCATTTGATGGACATTCTCTGCTAAAGAAGAAATCTAAAGATGACAGCTGAATTTCAAAATGGCAACCATGTTTCATAAAAACATAATCTTTGATATTTCAAATACCAGTGGATGAATTTGGCTCAAATTTTTTATCAAAACATGTTTTGTTCGGTGGGATTTGCTACTCCGTGGAGTTGCTGTTTTTCTAGTTCCATATTGCACTGAGTCCAGGGCTTAAATCCTTAAGTTAATATCCCAAATTTTAATGATTAATCACAATATGTACATTAACAGGGTCTTTGTATTGTATTCCATTCAAATTTTAGACAGACTCAACCGAGACATTTTTAAATCATGGAACAAAGTCGCTTTTCGAAGATCTTAATTACGCATTAGGCAATGGCAGTCTAGCCCAAATAAAAAGCTGAATAAAAGATGGCAAAACTAGTTTTCATTTTTTTATTTAGCTATATAGAAATCTTATTGGCTATATGTCAGATAGTAATTAGTATTAAAAGGATACTATTGTATTAATTTGACAGTAAAGCATCATTATATTTACCTACTTTTTGCTTCCAATAGTATGGTAAACCAGACTCAATGCACTTGATTTCGTTTTCGAGGAATTGATTAAGTAAGATATATAAGGGTGGCGCTAGAGAGACCCGTTCACCAGACAAATGTATTACAATAAGATATAAGGGTGGCGCTAGAGAGACCCGTTCACCAGACAAATGTATTACAATAAGATATAAGGGTGGCGCTAGAGAGACCCGTTCACCAGACAAATGCATTACAATAACATCAGAGAGTTTTGAATTTTATATGTTCTTGTTCAAGGTAAACGTTCTCTGATTAGTATAGTAGGAACAAGGGGTTCCCATGCACCCATAAGGTGTGAATAAGTTACATACATTTTTGTAATCCCTAGGGTGTCTATTTAATGAATTCATTTGTTAACATTGCCAACTAATGTCCCATAGTACTTTTATGGTGCCATTCAGTTACCATGGTTACGCATCTTTAGACATCTTACCTTGTTATCTTAAATCATTTGTAGCTCTGTCATTATTTGGTCTATAGAAATGATATTGGTACCAAATTGAACCTCATTAAATTTCCAATAAATTTCTGATATTCAATTATGCAAATTATCTAATTTGCATAAATTATGACGTCATCAATCTATTTTTGGTTCAGAATTTTCAACTATAGCAACGAATCTATTAGAACTGAGGCCGTATGGCAAAATTTCTGAAAGGTTTTGTCCTTTATTCTATTAGTAGAAGGTATGAGCAACATAAAAATGAAAACAGATTCAAAATTGAATCAGTATTACGAAAGTTATGTAACTTTCGAGGCAGCTATCGTGAATGTCATTATTTGACAATAATATACATTACGTCTTACCTTGGAGTCTTGAATCAATGTAGCTTCGCCATTATTTGGTCTATAGAGATGATATTGGTATCTGATTAAACCTTATTAAATTTACTATATGGTTACAATATTCAGTTATGCAAATTAGCTAATTTGCATTAATTGTGACGTCATCAATCCATTTTTGGTTCAGAATATCCTAGTGTAGCAACATATCTATTAGAACTGAGGCCTTATGACAGAATGTGTACATAGTTTTGTCCCTTATTTGATGAGTGGAAGATATAAGCAACATTAAAGAGACAACAAATCTTCAAAATTGGATCAGAATTAACAAAATTATCCAGCTTTGGAGGCAGCTACTGTGAACGTCATTGTTTGACAATTATAAAAAGAATATTAAATTAACAAAAAAAGTAGCAACCATAGTTGTTTCAATCTTATTGAGTAAAAATGTGCATGTATTGAACTGAACTAATAAGTATGTGGAAAGGTTACATGTATTTTGACTATCATTCACAGGGGTCAAAACGGTTATCTCGACCCTGTATATTAAAGATCCAATTTTATAATTTTCCATGCACTTTCAATGATTCATATAAATAGTATACATATAGTCTGATTTTCATCATATTCTTCATATTCTTGATTCTTAAAGCATCTGAAGTATAAAACATGATTAGAAGTGAAGATGATTCATCATATGGTTTATGTAATATTTCTAACATTTCAGATGCTATGGTAACATCACTTGATAATGAGGTTTTTACATTTCAGGTTCTTAATGAGTTAAAAGAAAGTTATTCTCCCTTTGCTTTAGAGAAAAATGGTCACATGAATTTGTTTAAAAAAATTATAACTTGATTTAACCCCCTCCTGACAGCCCCCATATTTGAAGATTTTGGTGAAACCTGGCAAAATACATTAATTATTAGGTTCCAGAAGCCCCTAGAAGCTATATGATGGCCCCCAGTGGCCCAAAGAATCTATACAGGGGCCCCAAGTGGCCCCCAGAAGGTATACGATGGCCCTCAGAAGCTATACAAGGGCCCCCAGAAACTATACTGTGGTCTCCAGAAGCTATATGGTGGCCCCCAGTGGCCATCAGAAGCTATATGATGGCCCCCAGAAGCTAATTAGTGGCCCCCAGGAGCTATATGGTGGCACCCAGAAGCTATACAGGGAACCCCAGTGGCCCCAAGAAGCTATACGATGGCCCCCAGAAGCTATACAGCAGCCCCCAGAAGCTACACGATGGCCCACTGTAGGCCCCTGTATAGCTTCTGGGGGCCACTATATAGCTTTCGGGGCCACTGGGGGCCACCGTATAGCTTCTAGGGGCTACTGGGGGGGCCCTTTTTGCTTCTGGGAGCCATTGGGAGCCACCATATAGATTCTGGGGGCCATTTTGTAGCTTCTGGGAACCACCATATAGCTCCTGAGGGTCACTATTTAGCTTCTGGGGGCCATCATATAGCCTATGAGGGCCACTGGGGGCCACCGTATAGCTTCTAGGGGCTACTGGGGGCCCTTCACATCTTCTGGGAGCCATTGGGAGCCATCATATAGATTCTGGGGGCCATCATGTAGCTTTTTGGGGCTCCTGTATAGCTTCTGGAGACCATCGTTTAGCTTCTTGGGGCCACTGGGGTCCCCTGTATAGCTTCTGGGAGCCACCGTATAGCTCCTGGGGGCCACTAATTAGCTTCTGGAGGCCATCATATAGCTTCCGAGGGCCACTGGGGGCCACCATATAGCTTCTGGAGACCATAGAATAGTTTCTGGGGGCCCTTGTATAGCTTCTGGGGGCCATAGTATAGCTTCTGGGGGCCACTGTATAGCTTTTTGGGGCCACTGGGGGCCCCTGTATAGCTTCTGGGTGCCATCGTATAGCTCCTGGGCGCCACAGGGTTTCCTGTATAGCTTCTGGGAGCCACCGTATAGCTCCTGAGGGCCACTATTCAGCTTCTGGGGGCCAACATATAGCTTCTGGGGAGCACAGTATAGCTTCTGGGGGCCACTTGGGGCCCCTGTATAGATTCTTTGGGCCACTGGGGGCCATCATATAGCTTCTAGGGGCTTCTGGAACCTAATAATTAATGTATTTTGCCAGGTTTCACCAAAATCTTCAAATATGGGGGCTGTCAGGGGGGGGGGTTAAATTAATTAAGTTATAATTTTTCCAAACAAATTCATGCGACTATTTATCTCTAAAGCAAAGGGAGAATAACTTCCTTTTAACTCATTAAGAACTTGAAATGTGAAAACCTCATTATCAAGTGATGTTACCATAGCATCTGAAATGTTAAAAATATAACATAAACCATATGATGAATCATCTTCACTTCTAATCATGCTATATACTTCAGATGCTTTAAGAATCAAGAATATGAAGAATATGATGAAAATCAGACTATATGTATACTATTTATATGAATCATTGAAAGTACATGGTAAATTATAAGATTGGATCTTTAATATACTGGGTCGAGATAACCGTTTTGACCCCTGTGAATGATAGTCAAAATGCATGTAACCTTTCCACATACTTATTAGTTCAGTTCTATACATGCACATTTTTACTCAATAAGATTGAAACAACTATGGTTGTTACTTTTTTTGTTAATTTAATATTCTTTTTATAATTGTCAAACAATGACGTTCACAGTAGCTGCCTCCAAAGCTGGATAATTTTGTTAATTCTGATCCAATTTTGAAGATTTGTTGTCTCTTTAATGTTGCTTATATCTTCCACTCATCAAATAAGGGACAAAACTATGCACACATTCTGTCATACGGCCTCAGTCCTAATAGATGTTGCTATACTAGGATATTCTGAACCAAAAATGGATTGATGACGTCACAATTAATGCAAATTAGCTAATTTGCATAACTTAATATTGTAACCATATAGTAAATTTAGTAAGGTTTAATCAGATACCAATATCATCTCTATAGACCAAATAATGGTGAAGCTACATTGATTCAAGACTCCAAGGTAAGATGTAATGTATATTATTGTCAAATAATGACATTCACGATAGCTGCCTCGAAAGTTACATAACTTTCGTAATACTGATTCAATTTTGAATCTGTTTTCACTTTTATCTTGCTTATACCTTCTACTAATAGAATAAAGGACAAAACCTTTCAGAAATTTTGCCATACGGCCTCAGTTCTAATAGATTCGTTGCTATAGTTTGAAATTCTGAACCAAAAATAGATTGATGACGTCATAATTTATGCAAATTAGATAATTTGCATAATTGAATATCAGAAATTTATTGGAAATTTAACGAGGTTTAATTTTGTACCAATATCATTTCTATAGACCAAATAATGACAGAGCTACAAATGATTTAAGATACCAAGGTAAGATGTCTAAAGATGCGTAACCATGGTAACTGAATGCCGCCATAAAAGTACTATGGGACATTAGTTGGCAATGTTAACAAATGAATTCATTAAATAGACACCCTAGGAATTACAAAAATGTATGTAACTTATTCACACCTTATGGGTGCATGGGAACCCCTTGTTCCTACTATACTAGATTCTTTTGTATTTTAATGTAAAAAGAGCTGAATACTTCAAAGGCGAGTGGTGAGCGGGATTGGCCCAGGGCTGGCTGATGTTGGATGTTATATTGCGATAGAGCAATCGTGATTTATAAATCTCCACAATTCCCATGCCAGATCTTTTATATCCAGTTATTAATAAAACAGAATCCCAATCTTCATGCATGGCACGATTGGCATATTTTGTTTCCATGTTCAAACAATCGATAGAATTATCCATCAGATTAGTGACTGTTTTTCATAAATTCGGTATAATTAAAACTCATGAGTTGTAGCTAAATAAGTGGATTGAAACTCTTTATATTTTACTTGCACAAATTTTGTATAAGGAATGAAAGATCTTTAACGTATTTAGATTATAAAAATACTCTCGAAACTACAACACTCGAAGGCGTGTCTCTGAAAATGATATCCAGAGGGACAGATCAGAAAAAGGGGTGAAATTAAGGCGTTTGGACCTGTCCGACCCCTTCAAATTAGCGTTTATCCGATTGCAATTGTTCTATTGAGCAAGCCACAACCATGCAAAGCAAAGCGACCTTCACATTATTAATAATAAGTATCTCTGAATATTATGTTTGCTTTTTATATAGCTATTTTGTTAATTGAACAGCAAACACTCAAGACCAACTAAACCATATCACATCTATTTTCAGTATTTTCTAAAAATACATTTTCTATTTAACGAGAACGCGAGTCCATGTAGTTTTGATTTTTAGACAAACTCACATCATTTATATTGAGAAAAATAATTAAAAAGGAGTCTGATGCATTCAACAATCGGACACTGAGAATTTATCTGACTTGTCGATTTCTAAATAACGACGTCGTGTTGGGTGATAGTGGCGTATCGATCACCGGCGTTGGTATATAATAGCTCACAATTCGAGTAGCAGTCTTAATTGCAACACAGTTCCTTCAGCAAAAGAGGACAATACTTTATTGGAAACACTAAAAGCGCACGACATTCACATTTAATAGCTTGGCGGACGTACATTAGTTTAACAGTGGGGAACTTTCTTGGAAGTTTTGGTGTAGAAAGTCAGAGAACATCGACGGGGGAACTTAACATTAATTGGATTCACCAAAAACATTCAAATGGATTTTGCTAAACGTGTAGTAAGATAGTACCCCTTGGAGTAGCTAATCAGAGAACGTCACCGCATGGATATTGAGACGGAAAGCTTCTACACAATATGAACACTATGAATTCATAATCGCGCAAAACTCTATTTCTGCGTTTTAAACTAATGGCACAGTGGATTGACACTACTTAAGACCAAACACGTATTTCTATGAGAACGATACATTGCGTAAAGTGATCTTTGGGAGTAAAAACTCGATTCTTACGGACTAAAACATCGGACGCCGTGTGACAGTGTGATATTCAGACATAAAATTCAGCAATATCCTTATATTTCTCCATTGCATTAACCATGTTTTTCAATAGATAGTCACAGGATGTGAATTGACGACAAGGATATCAATAACCGTCGCTTGGAATGATCAACAGCAAAACGAAATGAACTAACTAGTGACAGCTACGATTAAACATTTGGGATTAGAACACGGTTATCCCAATATCTTTACCGTATATTTGGATAACATTCAATGTCAAGCTTGTGAACACTCCAGTCTAGTAAACATTTCCCAAAGCAGGAGAATTTCCCTTGTTGGTTTGATTAAAAGCGACAAGGCATTTACAGAAGACATCTGAGAATACTTGAAGATTCTGGTAGAAGCACTCACTCACGGTGGATCACATTGCTACTACTCGATAACGAGAAGATTCTAAATAATCCATAGCAGTGTTTCTGTCAAGCGCTGACAACAGAGGCAATTATGAAGACAAACTTGGGCCTGTGTATAACACTAATATCACTACTGGAATCAGGTAAGAGTTTATTGTTTAGGATTAATAATAATATTAAACAAACTTGGGCCTGTATATAACACTAATATCACTACTGGAATCAGGTAAGAGTTTATTGTTTAGGATTAATAAGAATATAAGACAAACTTGGGCCTGTATATAACACTAATATCACTACTGGAATCAGGTAAAAGTTTATTGTTTAGGATTAATTAATAATAATATTAGACAAACTTGGGCCTGTGTGTAACACTAATATCAATACTGGAATCAGGTAAAAGTTTGTTTAGGATTAATAATAATATTAAACAAACTTGGGCCTGTATATAAAACTATTATCACTACTGGAATCAGGTAAACACACTTGGTCCTGTATATAATACTAGTTTCACAACTGGAATCAGGAGTTTATTGTTTAGGATTAATTAGGTTTTAATCCTGGCTTGCAGATTTTGAATTCAGCACGTACGAAAACCCTGTTCTCAGTATAATTTGGGCTGTAGCGCTAGCGTAGGGTATTTTACAGGCCCGTAGCCAGAGTGGTGGGATGTTCGGTGGGTTCGAAGGATTCATTAGAAAACATTAACAAAAAATGGTTTGAAATGCTTAGAATGCACCATATACAATTTAAATTTTAAACATTTCGGGTTGCAGTGATGCAAATCCCAAAAATTGCACCTCCCCTTGACATTTACGTGCTACGCCCCTGTACATGTGTGTTAACCTTTGGACTCATGCAATGTAGAGTATGTAAAATTAAAAATATTAATATATCGGGAATAAATAGGTGAATAAGACGGCCTGTTGTTAAAGAAAACACAAAATGAAATCCTACGCCAAGCAGGGGCGGATCTGGGAACCAACAAGGGGGGGGGGGGGCAAACTTGTGGTCTGAGAAAAAAACGTCCGCGCTTGCGCTGAAAAAAATTTTGGGCCCCAAAAACCCAAAAGTGGGCCCAAATTTTGAAATTTTGAGGCCCATTTTTTTCAAAATTTGGCCTGAAATTAAAAAACAAGGCATAAGAAGGCCAATTTAAGACCTAAAAGGCCTACTTTTTGGGGCCTTAAAGCCTTTTTTGGCTCAAATTTGTTTTTGGGCACAATTTTTTTTTCTGGGCCCACCAAAGATCCGCCAGTGCCAAGGGCTGATGTAAAACAGTCAGTCCACCCCAATTGGGATCGAATCCACGATCCCTCGCTTACAATGCGATTGCTCTGCCACTGAAATGATGAAGTTGTTTGAGACTTTTTAGGAGGCCATGTAAGCAAAGCTAGATCTGGACATTTCCTTTTTTCTGGAAATATCAGGGAATTTCATTTTGAAAAAGGGGTACGAACCCTGTTTTCATCATTCTGGGCACTTTTAAAGTGATTCTGGTTATATTTAGGCCAAAGTTGTCAAAAGTGAACTCCCTGGAATTTTTCAAAAAGTGAACCCCCTTGGCAAATCCTTGCTACGGGCCGTCGTAAGGTGCCGTGTTGAAGGGTAATGTGTTAGTGCATGCTGTTTCATGCATAATCATTATTAGAAAAGCAAGCTTGACGTTTTAAACATCTGCAAAAGCCGTAATTGCATTACCATTTCGCTCTGATCTTTTCATTAGCTCAATTTAATCTAAATTCTATTACAGTCATCCTCGTGTCCAATGTAGTGAAAAAACTCATACATTACACAGATATCAACTCAGCTCATCTGCACAATATCAAATAAAATAATTATCTCCATAGAACATTGTCAAACTTTTTTTCTGACTCTACAGTAAAAGGACACATAGTAATCATTGATATTTGATGATTCCTTCCGAACATCCGAAACGAATAGTTTATTTTCTTATTTTTCGGCATTGCTCAGAATGAGTACTAAACCAATAACTTAATTCCCCATTCCTTGCTCATTTTACGACATTTACTCTTGTCGTGTTCTGAACATGACCGATGTGACTTTTTCTTCCCAGGCAATATTTTCTAACTCAGCTTATCTCGAATGTGCAGCAAGTGGAAATTAATTTAGGAGCATTTAATAACAATAGCAAATTTGTTCTGGGTAGTCTCATTGAGCTAATCTGTTCCTCCTTAGACCTATAGATTCTGTTTTATTAAGTTATAGGGGAATCTTGCTACACTCCATTCCATAGGTTTAGCAACTGGAGTTTTTTTACATGAAAGACTCAATGTTTGAATCGTATTTTGTTCCTTAATAACAGGAGTTTGAAAATTTGTAACAAACCTGATGATTTTTTTGAATTGCCAAAACAGATAGGATACATGATTCCATACGTGATCCTAGAGAGATCTCTGGTTGCCAAACTTATAACGGGGGGGGGGAGATTGTATAACATGCGCCTTATAATACATGTTAGCTTTTGTGTACTGTATGATGAGGTGACTTGGGCATGTGATGTTTTTAGTGAAGAAGACGACCTGTTTTTTAATTAGACCAAAAATATTTTTAAATCAAATAGACACATCAGAATTTTACACATGAACAGCTATAAAGACACTAGACTTGGTGCCAAGCAAGGAAAAATCATCGCCAAATACATACGTATATCTATAGGCCTACACAGCATATTACATGAATAAATCAACAGCGATTAACCAGCACGAGTCTTCTTTTTTAGTTAACAAGTCAATACAAGAAAGATTGATGGAATCTGATATCACAAATTGGATTTACATCTAAGTGAATAGAGAGACACAATTATCATATCATATTCCATCTATTCATATAATATCAATTATCATATCATATAATATCAATTATCATATCATATGATTAACAATCATTTCTAGACAACTATTTTCTATTCTATTGTCAATTTTCCTATCAACGCTTAAGGCAGAATAGAAAAGGATCTGATAAATTGGCTCCTCAAAGTTGCTAGTTTGTTAATTCTGTATCGACAGTATTTGAACTAATGAAATTTGTTTTTTCTTCCAGTGTACGGTACAACCTGGTCGGAATGGTGGAAGTACGCGGATGGGATTTCAGGTGAGGGTAGTGTAACGGATATATTATATGACGTAGATAGTCACGTGTTCGAATTATCGATCAGTTTGATTGGTCAGCATCTTGCCTAAATTTGATTGGCTAATCACTTTGATACAATTGTCGCTACACTACCATCGTACATAGGTATTATGTTCGGCCACGTCAACAATTCCTTACAACTTTCCCCGATCATTTCAATTCAATAGTCGTACTTATTTGTCTTACTACATTCATGTAACAAGCACAATTTCTTAAATCCCAATTCTGAAATATCGACTAAATTTCAACAAGCCAATGAAGATATTACCGTGAGTCAAAACTGATTCTAGATTAGTCACTCATCGGCCTAACAGACCGTGATAAATAAATTAACAGTTCTGTATCATTATTGTTTTTTCTGTGAAGTCTCGAACAAACGTCAATAAAGATTTACTTTAGTTCTTTAGATGATTTACTCATACATTTGGAGAAACGTAATCTGATAATTCACTCACTGGAGCTTGGAAAACAATTATGACCAGGTTTAAATTCTTCGATTTATATAAGTCACAGTATCATCGAACCGTATCATCATTGTTTTCGGGTCTGATTTTAGAGCCGGGCGATTTATTACAAGAATTATGGAAATCGAATTTTGGACTTTTTATGATCGTTCATGGGAAATTGGATTCGCGATAAAAATATTTTAACAGTAAAATAATTATCTTTAATTGGATTGTGTGGTATTACCGTCATATGTTAGAAAAAGCCAATACTTTGATTGAATTCCAAAAACGTATCATTAACACTAGTAATCCCTCGAGGGTTAAGTTTGTCTGCAACGTTTAACACGAAATTGTGTTGATATTGAGAACAAACCTACTTGATAGACTCTGCTATCGAGGCCAGCAAGGAAATGTAATTAAATACAGGTCTAACTTATCCAAATTTGTAATTCTGTAATACTGATATATACCCGAGCGAGTCGATTATCCATTGATCAATATTGAAAAAACATTGACCACAAAAGTGACTACACACAGCAAAACTCGATGGAGTTACACGCTGTTATTACAATTTGCTACTGTTGAGCATATCCGAAACGGAACAGTTCTTTGTGAGAATTATTAATCGATCAAACCATTATAATGATTTGACCACCTATTCCAAACTATACCGGTGTAAAAGAAATTATGGTCCCCTGGGAATTATGGTCCCCTTTCCTTGCGGCCCTTACTGGCCCTGACTGTGTATAAATAATAAGGAAAATAATTTTAATTAGGTCACCATATAAATCAATAGAGAGTAGGAACAAAATTTGATAGGACCACCTACCCTTTTACACCTGGTATGAAAGAAATTATGGTCCCCCAGGAATTATGGACCCCTTTCTTAACAGCCCTTTCTGGCCCTGATTGTGTCTAAGATAATAGGGGAAAGAGGTCACCATATATCAATGAAGAGTAGGATCATAATTTGATAAGACCTTCTACCCTTTTCCACCGGGTACTGTTGGGGTCATTTAGATCTCATTAACATCGACAATGTTTTTATTTCTTGTATTCAGATCCCAATGGACTTGGTTTTGAAACCAATGGGATAATTTTGCGTATCCTATCAAAAAGCATCATTTCAAAAGTTAAAAGGAAATGAAGAACGCCGATTGGTAATTATAACGCGGAAATAAGCGAATTGTTAAAATATGGAAACAAATGCGCTCAATATCAGCATTTCTATATCTCAACGTAGAATCAATTTTTGGATAAGTCCGACTTAGTTGAATTTGAATCCCCTTTCCTTTGTCGCAGTCCCTTTGAATTTGCCTGTAATAACTTCTATCGACTTCACGCTGGCACCCTGTTTTAATAAAGATATCTGAAGTCTCTGATTGAAGAACATAGAAAGTTAGATGAAGCGTTTGTCAGATCACACAATGTATAATATTCCTAATCAAATATAGAATGAAGCTAATCTCTAAGTTATTTCCTCCAGTGCTAGAATAAGCTCAACTGATATTACCAATCTTCATTGTAAGACTTGTCTAGTCATGTTCCATTTATGTTCTTTGGGCTTTTGACATTTACATGAAAAGAGGGTTGCTATATTTTTAGATTTTATTTTCATAATAATATTTTATTCAAAGCAAAAAGAGAGAACAACAAAGTAAGAACAAGTCTCTGGAAAACAGTGTCTCAAATTGATAAACTTTCTGCTCATAACTAGCCCGTCTATTTATTGAAAGCCTATATTGAATCCATTTAAAGAAGGTGGACTTGCACTCTTCAGTTGGAATGGACTTTGTATTTAAGATCTTCAATGATTCGATGAAAATTCACATTACGTTTCATATAACGAGATCACGATTTCACTGACACATGAGATAAAACATTGCCTCCAATATTCCACACTCTTAACATTTTACCCATCCCTGTCTTTAATTAAAATATTGTTTTACATTTTACACCATTCTTTTGCATTGTGTGTTACAGCGTAGGTTTGAATTTCTGAATCTCTTAATATATTGCTTTATAATATGACGTTTATTTTATATATTTTGTGCCATTCAAACATTGGCCTTCTACGGGCTATCAAATTATCCCAACGGCAACATAAATATAACTGGGCTGTATTCACAAATTAAACCGTGATCTCGTGCTGAAATGCCCTACCCATGGCCCAATGTGTTTTTTCCGTTCATGTCAGTGTCGCACAAACAATGTTTTCTGTCACGGGATTGAATTAATCTACTTACTATAATACTTACATTGGAGTAATTAATTGATTTTGTTTAATACGTTATTAGATGACACTGTAATTGATTTGTGTTTGTAAGCTGCCGATTGACATCAATTGTACATTAATTGGCATAAATTGAGAAAGACATGACATGGAAGAATTGTTTCTCTAATTCGGTGTGTTTTCCTTTGTGGCATTCTTAGGGTAATTATTACAAAAAAATAATATTTGGAAAATTAGTTAGCATGCAAACATATTATAAATGCCATCAGAAAATGGGTCGATTAAATTTACTCGTAATGTTTTAAAAATCCTTATAAAAACAAAATATACAGGGTGACCAGAAAAAAAGTCGACCTTTGTTTTTTCATTCAACTTCCACATAAATGCCACGATCTGTTCCATTTGTGGCACAGATGTACATCAGTCAATGCATAACATTTTGCCAGAGTTGTTATGTATAATCTGCCAGGTATCCATGATCGCACGGTATTCGTGATACAGGTGAACATGCAGTCAGACAAGTGGTGCTTTACGACATCATGTCGGAAAATGTCATCAATGTCGTAATTATGACTATGGTCTATAAAAACTCCAATTTTATTCAACTAAGATCTCAAAATAACTATACTATATGTTTATACCATACTATGCTTTACTCTATACTAAACGATACTATATTCCACGAGTAAGCCGAAACACAAACTATCGCGTGAATCGAAATTAGGTACATCTAAATGTTGATCTTATCTTTAGCTAAACGTCAGAAAAACATGAAATTGATTTTGTTCAGAAGATTTGGAATAATGTCATATTTGAAATGCTTAAGTCAGTGGATACGGATTATTGGAATACGTACCTGAATATACTGACAATCGCATTTTCCTTCTTAAACTGCATTATTTTCTCGTCGAAGTAAATCAATACAATCCAGATTTTACTCTTTTCCGGCGTTCGATTTTGCTCTGATTCTTTAAATTCGAGTTTTAATTTTCGAGTTACCCATCAATTAACTATATATATGATTAATCATATTTCAATAGTGAATAGTCAGAAAATCACGACGCTTATTTTCTCAAAAAGTTTAGATCCAACTGACATCATACTCCTCTTAAATACCACGGGAACTACTTTAGACATCTTTTCAGTCATACGCAGAGGATAGTGTGGAAACCGTTTGTAAAAGGGTAATCAATACCCGGATATAAATCATGCTCTCTGTGCTAAGTTATCTAATTAAGAGGATATGATGTTTGGGAGATAATGACAGACGTTCCTGTACTCCCTCATATACCAAATACAGCATCGATAAATCACTGAACATAAAAACCAAGAGCATCCTTGGTACAAAAAACTCGTCCACAATATTTCAGTATATCACTTGACATGAGTTCCTTAAGAATTAAATAGTATGACGTTAAATAATGAAGATCTCAACACGTGCACAATAGGGTTACAACGATATCCTAATTTCCAATCTATAAGTGTGGTAGATTGTCTATTATTTGTAGGGATATCTTTTACGAGAATGTCACTTCTGACTCTTTGTTTACTTGTCGTGTATTATGGATGCGTTTGGGAAGTGATTTAAGATCCAGAAGTCGATCATTGCCTTCAAATGTTAAGGTTGATATCTCAATAGTGTGAACTATTGGTTCCCTAGGATGTATAGTCCATACAGTATCTCGTGTTTGTGTTAATGCATATCCACAGGCTATTTACATATTGGACTTTGATTTTGGTCATTTTGGTTCATTTCCCAGTTTCCATCGATTTTAAAGTTGAGCCTTCGTCAATATAATCGACAATTAGTCAAAACATTAAACTCCTCATGAATCTTTTACTAGATAGTTTTATTACACAACAACTTTCTCACTTCTAGAACACAGCTTACAATTTTACCATTTTAAACTTCAAAAATTGTATATTTAGCTAAAATTAAAAAAAGTGATCCTTATTATCTGCTTCTTCGTCCTTTCCTTTAGTTAGTATTTCTTGTATCTAGGCTAACCACCCCTTTTTGTAGCCCCACTCAGAGAGCCTATAAGCTATGCATGTCCACATTCCGAGTACATTGGGGTCATTTTGAGTACATCCTAGTCCTTCCCTTTTGTACCCCTACTGTAAGAGCCTGCCAACAGTATATGTCCGCATCCGGGTACTTTTGGGTCATATTTAGTACTCCTGGGTCCGTAAACTGTAAGAGCCTGCCAGCTGTATATGTCCGCATCCGGGTACTTTTGGGTCATATTGAGTACTCCTGGGTCCGTAAACTGTAAGAGCCTGCCAGCTGTATATGTCCGCATCCGGGTACTTTTGGGTCATATTTAGTACTCCTGGGTCTGTAAACTGTAAGAGCCTGCCAGCTGTATATGTCCGCATCCGGGTACTTTTGGGTCATATTTAGTACTCCTGGGTCCGTAAACTGTAAGAGCCTTTCAGGTGTATATGTCCGCATCCGGGTACTTTTGGGTCATATTTAGTACTCCTGGGTCCGTAAACTGTAAGAGCCTGCCAGCTGTATATGTCGGCATCCGGGTACTTCTGGGTCATATTGAGTACACCTGGGTCCGTAAACTGTAAGAGCCTGCCAGCTGTATATGTCGGCATCCGGGTACTTTTGGGTCATATTGAGTACTCCTGGGTCCGTAAACTGTAAGAGCCTGCCAGCTGTATATGTCCGCATCCGGGTACTTCTGGGTCATATTGAGTACACCTGGGTCCATAAACTGTAAGAGCCTGCCAGCTGTATATGTCCGCATCCGGATACTTCTGGGTCATATTGAGTACTCCTGGGTCCGTAAACTGTAAGAGCCTGCCAGCTGTTTATATCCGCATGCGGGTACTTTTGAGTCACATTGAGAACTCCCTGGTCCGTAAACTGTAAGAGCCTGCCAGTTGTATATGTCCGCATCCGGGTACTTTTGGGTCATATTAAGTACATCCGAGAGTCTTTCCCTTTTGTATCCCATCCCTGTTTGAGTTTGCTCCCCACTGCTTTCGTATTGATATCAATGAGTATTCAGTTGTGGAGTCCACGTGTCTCGAACCTATTTTTACTTTCAATTTGTCTTATTTTAGGACCGGAATTCTGGGGACTTTTAAATCTTGAATGGACGATATGCACCAAAGGAAAGAGACAATCTCCAGTAAATATCGAACCCAAAAGGCTTGTTTATGACCCTTATATGAAAAACATACACATTGACCAAGCTCACGTAAGTACTCTTGTAACAATACTTGTGGGTTAAGATTAACTAAAAGTGATATATTTGATCTGTCAAAAGCGTATTGGCAAGTTGCTGAAACTTCCTAGACTAAAGTCAACAGCGTTGTTTGATTACAAGTTGAATAACTTATCTGCACTTAAAATCATCTAGACAAGACTATTAAGGAAGTCAGTCAGGAAGTAGAGAAGAATGATGCAGAAAAAGTGAGTAAAAGAGACGTTGAGTTTTGCCTATATGCCGACGATGTACTTGTTCCAAAATATGTTATATGCTGGACATCCTATATCAATCCGTCTCATAGTCCACTGTGTAGAAATAAACTGGCTGTAAACTCCATACATTTTATTTACGCAACACACTTTTGACCATTCGACAAATATTTACAATTACATTTGTGTATGTAATGATATTTCCTATAATAAGTATATATATTTAATCGATCAGATATGTTAATAATTCCATTCTGCCACAAGCGGGGTTGGGTTACAAAGACACTATACACTTCCACATTGATTAAGACGATTCCATTCAAATTATTTCTATTGTAAAACTACAAAACAGAGTTTCGATTCTAAATGAAAATGCGATGATCCATGAGTAGTTGATAAATGTTACTGTTGCAAAAGTCAATTACAGAACATCATAACTTCAAGTGAGTCTAATCTTTATAACTATTTAGCCTAGCTATGAGCAACCGGTATTAAAGATGTAATAAAATAAAATTACAAACAGTTGTTCTGTTAGCTAAGTTCAAGCTATTTTATTACATCTTTAAATGTTAACCCAATGCCTCAAACAATCAACCACGTGATATGAAGTATAACGTGAAATTTATGAATGTGACATCGTATATAATTCAAAAGATGACAGACTAGGAAATATTTCAAACGACATGATTGCTACTTGTTTACGACCCCCTTGTCATAAAAGTACATGAAAAACTCGATATTGCACCACAGTTTTACTAAATCTAATTATAGACAAACTGCAAAATGATCTCTTCGTCTTTGGTTCATTTATTCTACCCATCAAATCGCGTTCATTTTTCATAGACGAGGGTCGAAACATCAGTAACTCAGAACGGTTCATTAGTTAATGCTGAAGCTTCCGTCAGAATGTCCTTAAATAAATTACCCAATTCTACATCGCGTGCTACGATTTCATGAAGACGTTTTTTACTCTTGAGCTCATAGACTCTTGAGAAATCGTTAAGTTAAAATTAATAACGCATTGTAGTTCCAATTATTTAATAATACTGTGAGTAAATTACTTTATGTGAACCGTTTGAAAGGAGTCAGAGATTATTATATGAGTCTAAAATTAGTTGATTCGATTTGGATTTGGTGCAAAAAAGACGGATCACATTATTGAGATTAATCGAAAGCAGGCATGCAACTATTATAGTTGCCCTGATTGAAGTTGAATGCCATATCGTAACTAAAAATGTTAATCCAAAACAACACGATAGTTGAAACAACTTGTCACTGCATTTTGACAATATGTATAGCTAATTAACATGGATTATTTATTTGATGCCATATGACTTAAAGTCTTTAATCGGGACTTATAACGGGACATATTTTGAACAATGGTATCCTTGACATTGCATGTTTTGGTGAATTTGAACTCACAAACAGACGTGACAAGGAAATCACCTGTCAAACGTCAATAAGTACGCATTTAATTATTTTCTTTCTCATAAATAAATATGACTACATATACTTAAACATGGGTTTAAGAACAATGTAAGAGCATATCGATCATTGATTGATAATACACAGACGATGCAACCATGCAAAACCCACCCGTGCTCTCATGTAATAACTCAGATGCGAGGAGACAGTTACCAGTTTCACCACCACAGGTGGCTCGTTCGGGTCAGATAGCATGGCGGGTATAGTATAAAGTTCCCATTAACTTAAATTACATCTGTTTTAGTGGTTCAATTTTCATATAACCCTTATGTATCAACTAGTTATGCAAATTATAGAATATGTCCAATAAAAGAAAATATTTTCTGTCCAATACAAGAAAATATATTTCACTTTTTGTGATTTTATAACATGGGGTCTGTTTGGAATCTCCCCGAACTAGAAGTCACATTTAAAAAAAATTAATATTCAAAGTTGATCAACAATTTTCGAAACCATATTCCTAGATGTACTCTTACATCTAGATTTCAAATATGACATTTCTCTTCCTGAATTTTAAATATTCACTTCTACTCGCATCTGGAGTATTTGCAAGAGCATATTCACCAAATAAAACTAATTACTCGATACAACTTGTTTCAAATCTTATTTTTTAAATAACCTATAAAGAAACAATGTCACAATTCAGAACCCTTTGTACATGTTCAAATATGCATTCACTAGTGCAAACTAGAAAAGACTGAACGTGTTAAAAACAAAGCAATAAAATGACATATACAACCAATCATATAGAAAACAAACCAAGAATATCCAAAACTCTAATATGTAGTATTCCCCACTCCATTTGAAAACTAATTGACCCCAAGGTTATGGGACATTTCATTGACACGGAAGTCCATTGCAATACATAGTTGAAGATACTCATAGAAAGGTCATTCATTCAGATCATTCAGTCTGAAATGATGTGGGACAGACAGAAGCCACAACAGTCTATAATTTGAGTATCTAGGGGTCAACATCCATTTGCAAACTCGTCGCCATAATCCATGAAACACACGATTTCACAATAGTCATCAGGAAAAAACTGTGGCTGGTTTCGATCCCTATTTCACAACCATTAATGCCATTGCATCGATGATCCACCTAAAGATACCAACTGGAAATGGTGAATCAAGTGCATCTATCATAAGATTCCAACATCTTTGAGCATGTCAAGTGGTAAAACTGAAAGTTCAAAACCTTTTTTTGTCCTATTTCTTAGTAAAGCCTTGAAGGTGTATCCAAGTTGCACAGTAAATAATCTTGACCTTAGAGGTTCACCACTAAACTTTTATGTTGCTGGGTTAAATCGAACAATTAGTATTCAAATGTGGGAAACTACATCCACTCACAGTTTTATATTTCTAGTCGATTGGGATTGGAAATACTATGCAGATTGCCAAAATACAATAAAGCGAGTAATAAAAAATCTGATTGATTTGATAACTAATAAGAACAAGCTGGGTTGTCCCCTGAGGATGGCAATTCAGACACTGTAGATAATACCAATGATAAATCAGTTCACCATCATTATTATGTAAATCTAATCTGCCTGGTGCTATTCCAATTGTCACTTCACACGAGGATCATCTCATATATTTTATAAAATACGACATCGTCTTGCTTTACTGGACGACATTATAGCCATGCATCAATTGTAACTTCACACAAGCAACACGCATTATATTTATAAAAGCTTGAGTATGACAAGGCGATCGTCACTTCACACGAGTGTCATGCAGTATATCTTCGAAATTGCTTTACTGGACAAGGTATTACGTTCAGTCATTGTATTATCACCCTACATATGTTTTTTGCCATATATCTTGAAACGTTTGACAAGGTATCGTTTTACCAACTTGTCCGAGGCATTACTGTCAGGCGTTGACATTAACATATCAAGATTCAACAAACTCTTCTCAGTACAGCGATGCTATACAGGGTGTTCCATATGTTTCAGGAATGATGCTGTGTTTTATTGGTTTTCTTTTCAATCTAACTGAATTTTTGACACAATGTGTCTACACATGTTTTGCTCCACCTACTCTACCCCTAGGTTACTATAGCAACCCTATTATTCAGTCTACTGAGCTTCATGATATGAAACTTTTCCAACTTATTCACAACATATTTGGACACATTTTGTTAAAATATCAGCTAGATCGAAAAGAAAACCAATAAAATACAGCATCATTCCTGAAACATATGGAACACCCTGTATTTCGAAAACATCCGACAATTAAGAGATGTATCTAGAACTTTAATATTTAAAAATGTACAAGAACATCCTGAGTTTACCTTTCTGTTAAATAACAATATTTTTCGTTTCCTTGTAAGAGCAACTTCAACATTTATTAAAAACGCACAAAACTATTTACAAATCAATACAGACTTGAATCAAGAGCCTCCAGCAAATTAGGATTCAAGATTATATTACTAAATTCAAATCTAAATTTATGTAATCATTGTCTAATGAGCCAACAGTTAATTTTGACCTATTCATCAAAGAAATATTTCCAGATGAAATAGTTCAAGAGGTGTCAATTGTCATTATACTCCGGAACAAAGGCGAGACGACTCTTGAGTCTTCCGGCACTCTTAGTAATGCTCCAAAGCATGCCATATATAGTCAGTCTCGAGAGCTTGTGCCTGAGGAGTGATCACACAAGACATGCAAATGGATGTCTGTCCTATATCCAGCAAAACGTATAACTAGAATATGCGAACTGCTGCTCGAATAGCGGCTCATATACATAAACTCGCAAAAACTTCACAATTCTAGAATCTGTAAATAGAAGTTGAATATTTAGCAAAATACCCCTTTGAGGCGTTTTATATCATATTGTTCATTAACAAGACATTGAAAATGAAATTGATAAATACAGTTTTCCCAATTTGGGAGTGTTCCATCATGTTAAGTCGCTTGGGGAAGAGCATTGTTAGAAGAATAGAACATTCAGTTTGATAGGAGATGGTGGCTTATTTAAATACTAGAGTGATAGAGATAGGAGGGAGATGGGGAGGGAAAGAGGGAAAGGGAGGGGAGAGGGAGATTAAAAGGGGTAAGAAGATAGACTGAGAACGAGAAGGGTGAAGGTAAAGAGAGTAAGAGGGGAGAGGGAATGAGAGCATAAGGGGTGGATAGGGTAACCGGGTCAAAGAGGGGAGAGAGATTTAGTAGCGAGAGTTATGGGAAAGGAGAAGAGAGGAAAAAGAGAGAGGGAGAGATAGAAAGCACGAAGAATCATATCCCATATCATACTGTTTATTGACTGATGATAGAATTGACAAATAATTCTATTTTTCACTATGGGAACGTTATATCATTTGCGTTCGCCAAGGGAAAGCATTACATTTTCAATATTCAAAGCAGGTATGAGAGTCCGTAATTACGAAGAACAATCTAATCGAGTTCGGTTCTGCTGATATAACTGAGGCTTACAGAGTATTAAACAAAATTGCAAAAAAATCCATCAACGGCTTAGCCACATTTCATTAGCTGATAATTTCAACTTTGAAATGTAATGAGTGTACAGTGGTTTATCACTCAAAGATTGGAATTCTCGGTTCAATGGACGGACTGTGTCAAGAAGCAATTACTGGATCAATAGATGCACTGTTTGCATGTAAAGCACATCCTCCTGTGTCTATATGGATAGCTAACGTTTCTGTGACTAAATATGACTCGATATTGTTTAATAATGTCTAGTTATACTCAAAAATATTCTTTTAATCATGTGGATTTGTTGACAGTGCATTACATTACAATCGTTCATTGTAACTACCATTCTCAAATTCTTCACATAGTATAGATTACAATATAGACTATACATGTACTTTTGGAGAGGAGTGTAGATTTGTTGACAGTGCATTACATTACAATCATTCATTGTAACTACCATTCTCATATTCTTCACATAGCATAGATTATAATATAGACTATACATTTACTTTTGGAGAGGAGTATAGATTTGTTGACAGTGCATTACATTACAATATCTCATTGTAACTACCATTCTCATATTCTTCACAATAGGATTACAATATAGACTATACATGTACTTTTGGAGAGGAGTGTAGATTTGTTGACAATGCATTACATTACAATATCTCATTGTAACTACCATTCTCATATTCTTCACATAGTATAGATTACAATATAGACTATACATGTCCTTTTGGAGAGGAGTGTAGATTTGTTGACAATGCTTTACATTACAATCATTCATTGTAACTACCATTCTCATGCAGTCCTTCACATGGTATATGTTACAATAGAAACTACACTTCCCACTCCTATGTGGAAAATCGACCGATCCTTTGTTGCTGAGACCCTCTCATTATCTCCTCCATAAAGCAATCAAACCCTCATAAACGCCTCGTGAAAGAATAATAACAATGATTTGATGTAATTGAAATGAAGATTTCCTGACGGCGTGCTACTCATCATAACCATCGCTTGATCAATGATGATGGAGAGCTTCCCTTGGAGACATTTCGGAAGATCGAATACCCTTAAAAGCACAGGCCGGGATGATCCATACATTAAAGTGCGGATGCCATTTGGAGCAGTTATGGTTAAAAACCTACATTAGGCAGCTTATTTTTTCTATTGTCTACTATTTCATCCTCCAATCATTCTAATATATAGACCATCTTTGCCCTTTTGCTTCTAGAAAGGCACTTCTTTGAAAAAGGTACTTCTTCTAAAGGCACTTTTTCTAAAAGGGCACTTCTTCTAAAAGGGCACTTCTTCTAAAAAGGCACTTCTTCTAAAAAGGTACTGCTTCAGGCTCCTTGTCTCATCTGTCACGTTGTCCTCCAATTGCAACTGCAGGTTGCTATGAATCACCCATGTGGCAGAAATTGGGCAATTTGAAGTGTTGTGTTTTTGAAAGAAACAATTTGCTGAAGACATACGCATATGTATATGTGAATCGAGATTTTGAAGCCGTATGAGAAGATAATAACCAAGTTTGTTTGAGAACATAACGATTCCTAACTTCAGACATTGACTCCAACTTTCAGGTAGAGGTTTGATAACAGAAAGTTTGCTGCTTGAACAACTATGAAGTGAAACTTTGAAAAAGATCTTATGTGTATGTTGTCCGCAATTTCAAACCCCTTTCTCTTTGTTAACATTGATAGCTATTTAAATAAACTAGATTTTATACTTATCAAAATCGGTATATGTTCACAAACCTTGTCATTGTCAATGATCGAACGCTGCGCAGAGTTAACTGACGATTAAGGGGTACTATCACCCTGCCCCTGATGTGCGAATATCACTTTAAGGTGATCTATCGCTTATTTCACACTTGGGATAAAACGAGCGAATTAACTATAATTTGGTATCGATTGGGGGACGTGTATTGCAACCAACTAAACATATAACGAAAACTTATGAGATCACCTCCTCGCCGTAACCCTTTCTCAAATGAACGGCGTGTGGTTAATAGGGTTCTAAATAATGCACCAAGTTTTATTAAACTCGGGTTAGTGGTAATGGTCGAATAATATTGATGGACTCTGGATAGCCCATTATCGTATAGATTTTCCAATCACTTTCATAAATCGGATAACTCTCAGATCAGAGTCATTTGAATGTTTTCGGAATGCGCTATAAACAACGTGTGTAAAATATGGTATTCGTCTTGATTGGTTTATATAATAATTTAATAATAACAAAGTCAAATAATAAAGTTATTTTTAATACATGCTTAGTTTTTTTTATTATTGATGATTTTATTTCACTTGTTGAAAACAATATAAACAATTACATATAAAAGCATACCAATCGCCATGTGGCATCACAGGTTGCTTTGATTAAATTAAACATAGTTTTCATCTGGCTTTCGATATCACAAACAGGAAGTGAATAAAATATTGTAAAAATATTGGAAGTATGATCAGGTGCATTAAGAGTCAAATGTAGATAATAGGACCAACATATCCAGGGACCTGAACACAGTGGGAAGTATTAGTGATGTGACAAATCTGCATCGTTTAAGGCCATAAATCCCGCCCCAAGGTTCACATCAAAATATGATCATTAATTGGACAAAATTTAAACATGAGTCTAACTTTGTTTAACATCACTTTTACAAATTCCGTTTTGATGAACTACAAGTGTCAATCGTGATACATCATAAGATATATAAGATCTCTTGGAATGTTGGTCCTCTAGACCTCTAGCTCATCTCGCATAAATAATACCCCGGAAGAACGACTCTGTTTACATCATCTGTGTTTGGAAACCGATGTGATCATTTCCCTACAGTGATTTCTGCGCCAATGTTTGATAAAAAGCTAGTCGTTTTCTTCATTCAACATTTATTATGGAAAATAAGAAATAAAAGAAATTAAATCAATATAAAGTATCTCATCGAGATCAATCAAGAAATCGAAACTTTAAACCTTAGAATGTTACTAAATGTTGAAATAAATTATTAGATATTTCAAGATGCAATAACTTTCTGCTATAACTTCGTTTATATGACACCAAGGTAACGCTTATAAAGTAACGTTATGTGAGCTATTGAATCACCTCTTGTCTGTTCTTCTGTCCGTTATCTTTGATGAAACATTTTATATCAATTGAAATTGTATCAATTTTTATGCCGAAAATATATTCTAGCACTTTGAGCCAAGTACTACAGGAACTATTCACATGTTAAACTGTCTATATAGAATCTTCAATTGTACAATAAGTGGCATCTAAAAAGTTTGCTTGTAATCGATAATGCCAAAAGCACATTTAGCATGTGAGCCCAGTACCCACGGTACTATTCATTTTATAAAATCCGTTTCCAGGTGGGAGGCTGGCTTCTAAACAATGGACACGACATAAAGTTCAAGATAGACGACCCTGCAAAGCCCAACTCTATCAATATAACAAAGGGCCCCCTCTCTTACATGTACAGGGTGATTGATATTACAATACACTTTGGCAGTAGTGATGACCTTGGGAGCGACCATACTATTGAGGGGAAGTCGTTCCCAGCAGAGGTAAGAGTCTTGATATAAACGTGTACAATTGTTGTAAAGTACACTTCCCTCCATAAGTCTGGAAGTCGTTCCCAGCAGAGGTAAGAGTCGAGATATAAAAGTATACAATTGTTGTAAAGTACACTTCCCTCCATAAGTCTGGAAGTCGTTCCCAGCAGAGGTAAGAGTCGAGATATAAAAGTATACAATTGTTGTAAAGTACACTTCCCTCCATAAGTCTGGAAGTCGTTCCCAGCAGAGGTAAGAGTCGAGATATAAAAGTATACAATTGTTGTAAAGTACACTTCCCTCCATAAGTCTGGAAGTCGTTCCCAGCAGCAGAGGTAAGAGTCGAGATATAAAAGTATACAATTGTTGTAAAGTACACTTCCCTCCATAAGTCTGGAAGTCGTTCCCAGCAGAGGTAAGAGTCGAGATATAAAGGTATACAATTGTTGTAAAGTACACTTCCCTCCATAAGTCTGGAAGTCGTTCCCAGCAGAGATAAGAGTCGAGATATAAAAGTATACAATTGTTGTAAAGTACACTTCCCTCCATAAGTCTGGAAGTCGTTCCCAGCAGATGTAAGAGTCGAGATATAAAAGTATACAATTGTTGTAAAGTACACTTCCCTCCATAAGTCTGGAAGTCGTTCCCAGCAGATGTAAGAGTCGAGATATAAAAGTATACAATTGTTGTAAAGTACACTTCCCTCCATAAGTCTGGAAGTCGTTCCCAGCAGAGATAAGAGTCTAGATACAAAAGTATACAATTGTTGTAAAGTACACTTCCCTCCATAAGTCTGGAAGTCGTTCCCAGCAGAGATAAGAGTCTAGATACAAAAGTATACAATTGTTGTAAAGTACACTTCCCTCCATAAGTCTGGAAGTCGTTCCCAGCAGAGATAAGAGTCTAGATACAAAAGTATACAATTGTTGTAAAGTACACTTCCCTCCATAAGTCTGGAAGTCGTTCCCAGCAGAGGTAAGAGTCTAGATATAAAAGTATACAATTGTTGTAAAGTACACTTCCCTCCATAAGTCTGGAAGTCGTTCCCAGCAGAGGTAAGAGTCGAGATATAAAAGTATACAATTGTTGTAAAGTACACTTCCCTCCATAAGTCTGGAAACCGTAAGTTATCAAAATCTGTTTACGTTTGGCGATTAAAAATCTCTCGAAAAAAACCTGTCACCTTGTATTATTTATATGTGTTTATATTGTTAAAGGGATTTTCTATTCTTCAAACACTATAAGTGTAGGATCAAATTGACAAATATTACACCATGTCAGCTACGATGTTAGTTAATTCTGCCCCTGTATTATAATTCATTTATGAACAGTTTGTTTATTGTGATTCTAGATCCAGCTCACAGCCTTCAACTCAGATATCTATGCAAATTTTACATCGGCGGAAGTTTCACCAAATGGTCTCACTGTGATAGGAATCCTAGTTCAGGTAAGACTAGCAATGCTTGTTCAGGTAAGACTAGCAATCCTAGTTCAGGCAATGCTACTTAAGGTAAGACTAGTAATCCTAGTTCAGATAATACCAGAAATCCTAGTTTAGGTAAGACTAGCGATGTTAGTTCAAATAAGACTAGCAATCCTAGCTAAAGTAAGACTATAAATCTTAGTTCAGATACGACTAGCAATGTTAGTTCAGGTAAGACTAGCAGTCCTAGTTCAGATAAGGCTAGCAATCCTAGTTCTGGAACTACTAGTGATCCTAGTTTAGGTAAGACCAGCTATTCCAATAGAATGCATCATAATGCGATATAATACAATACAATACAATACAATACAATACAATTTAATATAATACAATACAATGCATTACTAAACAAGTATAATTTGTCAAATAGTTTCGTATTTATGTATTTCAGATAAATGAAGAATCAACAAATCGAGAGTTTGAAAAACTTGCGCAGGAATTCAAAAGAGTAAAATATAAAGGTAGGGCACTTTCAATGTATCATTAAAACGATAGTCATCGCAGAATTTGACATTTTCGGTATATTTTTTCTTCCTTTTTCCTGAGTTGACCCTGTATATCCCGGAGAATAAACGGTATACTTATACTGAGTCACAGAGCCTAGTACATTAGGTACATAAAGCTATATTTTAAAGAAGCAAATTGAAGCAATGCTAAACAAGGGGACGGCATGAGATAGATCCCTTTGGTAGATGTAGCCCTCTATTAAGATGTATCAAGAGATAGTTTGGGAGTAAAAGTAGTTGAAGTTGTACAGTTACTTTTTATCATTTGTTTGAAAGAAGTTTTGTATATCTGCGTGTTATTTTCATATTTGATCAAACTCGCTCGATCAAATACTTTTTAAATCCTTTGAGATGGTAAGGACATATTCGCATGTTCAGTGAAGAAATTGCTTTCAACATTTTTACTCTGTATTTAACCAAAGTGTTCTTCAACCACTAAACACTCTATTACTATTCGCTATATTGCTAATTAAAGTAAACGTTTTGTGATGTAATATTTCACAATTGTTTTCTTAACACGGGACCACTTAACTAAAATGAGTCAAGAATGGTGTGAAAAACCGAACGCGAGTAATTACTCGATGCATCTTGTGAACCCTCCATTTGTTAATTATTCTGACACTGACATTTTGGGAATTAGTTAGACGCACAGTTTTATAATTTATCATGTTTGAAGTAAAATGGAACTAAGTTAATGTCAAATTTACTCCTATCTTATTTCCAAATACGAAAGAGTTACGGTATACTGTTTTAATCACAGCTATAAAAGAAAAAAGCTTGGCATTGGCAATTACAGAATCCTCAATATTGTTATCAAATGTTAAATTATGATTTTAGACGACGCGATTCATAAAACTTAAATGGCATAAATCTCTCTATAAATCTCCCGGTGGCAAAACTAAAATTGGCGATAAGAAGTTCAAAATAGGATAACTCGTTTGGAGGCCCGTTTATGATTGATTTTTTGAGTTTACACATACAATTCGTTTTTCAAATCGTCAAACAAAACTTTCGTTTAGCAAATTTTTGGAAGGGTATTTTTGTTAAGAATTTGAAGTCAAAGCAAAACCTCTGAAACACATTTGAGCGTAGGCCAACATGTATATTAATTGAATTGTTAATTTTAGGTAACGAAGTGAGAGTTGAGGACTTATCCCTGCACGACTTGATGCCTGAGACATACTCCTTTATGACGTACGAGGGCTCATTAACCAAGCCTGGTTGCCACGAGACTGTTACCTGGGTGATCATGAATAGACCAATCTACATTTCCAGAGAACACGTGAGTACATTTCAGCCAATCAGAAGCACAAGTGGTTGCCATAGGACGAATACCCGGGTGATAATGAATAAATTAATTTACATTTTCTACTAAACAGTCAGAAAAAATTAAAAACATACATGTCCTAATAAATTACTTTAACTAAAAATAACAAAATTGGAAGAAAGGAATATTTGTACGTCGGCAGATACGAAGAGGACCTACCCCTATGGATCAGTCTCTAATCAAATATGAAATAAGATTAAAGATTATCGTTATATATGGAGATATGTTATTTTGAGACCTCCCCGACTCTCCTAAGAAAGACGAGTCAAGCTCAAGCTGAATTTGACTTAACAACTAGTATGTGGACAGTCTTGTGAACTGATCGCTTTCAAGTGTAGTTTAAGTTATAATAACCAAACCCCATTGCATCGATTGATCGACTCGACTTTTGTAGTTCAAGCTAGTTGATACTTAACAAATAATTTATTTGTGAAGTTGCATTGATATAAGAAATTCTCGTATGGTCTCTGAGGGCAATTAACAATATCTGGTTGATAACTCTACAGTTGCTAGTTTATTCCTACAACTACAACACCAGTGCATTGGGAACATTGTTAAACCACACATACTGTTAATGATTAGCTCCGAGCTTCAGAATAATGTTAAAGGAGCACGTAAGTTATCGCAAACAATTTCAAACGATTCTAACTTGAATTATGAATATTTTCTGATCATGGACATGGGTGTATCTTTTAGATCCATTCATTATCTTCAAGAAAAGTATATATAATGATATTTAGTTAATCAGACCTAAGTGATATTGAAGGGGCAATGGACCAATCAACATACTTTTTCGAAAATGTTGACCTAATTTTCACCAAAAATGCAACCTATTATCATATTGTTGAATGCATAATTAGAATGTGCTTTGAGACATGTTCGATTTCCTAAAAGGAAAATTTGATTGCTCCAGGGACTTTAAAGATATTCAATTTGGATGACCAAAATGAACTGAAACCAATGGATAGCATGAGATTTTTCAATGGAGAAATAACATGGGGAACACTTATCTTAATGCAATTAAGTTTTTCTTTCAAGAACTATTTGATACATCAAAATAAAGAATAGTAATGCATTAAACATTGTAAAAAATGATTGCATTTTTGGTGAAAATGGGGTCAACATCTTCAAAATGGGGTCAAAAAGTGTGTTGATGGGTTAATTGCTAGTTAAATATCTCCGAGTTTGTTTGATATTATTATTACTGTGCATAATTTTCTTTGAGATAATGAATTGATCTAAAAGATAAACTTGTCTTCATTGTCAGAAAATAGTCATAATCCAAGATATAACCTTCTGAAATTGTTTGCGATAACCCACGTGCTCCTTTTATTACAATATCATTTCTATGAGTTATACCGTTTAACGCATTGTTCAATTCTCAACTCAATGAAGTAGTTTGCAACTCCTCCTTTGATCATTTTGATGTGTATCTAGTCCGATACAAACCTTTTGCTCTAGTCCGAGCAAAAGGTTTGTAGGCACCTGGTTATATATTCATGTACTCACAAGATAAAAAAAATTGGAATTTAGATACATTTTATTTTGAATTGAGGAATTCAATTTCTCAGTTTCTCAAAAATGAAATCAATGTGGGAAAATATATTTTTTTCTTCTTGATATACTTCATTTTGGTTGTTCGTAATGTAATCGTTATCGATATGTTATCCAATGGAAACCTTCTTTTGCCAAACTTATGGGGAAGTGTATATCATAACAGAGGCGTAGCGTGGGTATTTTGCGAGAGTACGCCACGAGTGAGCGAAGCGAACGATTTCGAGGGGGGTGGGGGGGGGTTCTCCCTCAAGAAAATTTTAAAATGAGATTGCATTTGAAGCGTCCTGGGTCGGTTTGAAATACGAAATTCCGACTTGTGCCGCCATGATGATCTACACAAAAAGCACGGACGTCGAGTAAGTTTCTGGCGAAAGCTGGAGCATAGATTATAAAGAGGACTGGAAACAAGTTGGCAGTCTATTTCAATTCTGCCAACTCATGTTGGCCTATTTATCACTATTGACTCAGTGGTTCATCTAGTTTTACCTACCTTAGATGCTGATAGTAATCTATTTAGTATAATATTGTTTCCAAAATTATTGTCATTTGCGATAATTAGTACTAAAAGGACTTTGAACAGGTCAGCTGCCATTTGGTTGGCTGAATCGTCCAGTCCACAAAAACAGTGAAATCATATTAAAAATACCAATAAAACTTTTAAAATTGAGGCAGATGCGATACAAAGAGACTCTATTAATACAAATATACAGATTACAGTCACCAAGATGAGCTAATTTCAGGCGAGATTCGGGAAATAAAAAGGTATGTCATTCTTGTTTCCAGTCCTCTTAAATAATCTATGCTCCGGCTTTCGCCAGAAACTTACTTGACGTCCGTGACAAAAAGTACGAACATCCCAAACTCGTACGCTAACGAACGTAAAGAAGCTCGCAGCCGTACAAAAATATATGTATTTCAGAGAGAAAATTTAGATTATTACAACACAATTAAAAACAAACAACACAGGATTAGAACAAATCATTTATTTTGTTTTTCATATATGATTGTTACTGTTACTATTATCTTACTATTTAAGATTTATCCAGTATTTTTAAAGTGCGGGGCAATTCATTATAAAAAATCATTTTTCTCTCAAATTTGAGAGTACGCAATGGCGTCTTTTGCGTATATGACGCTACGCCATTGCATAAGGAATAATTCGTGATAACTTAAACCTTAGGAGGTCCCTAGTCCGATCAAACACTAAATACTATAATAAGAACACGACTTTGATACAGTAGGTTGAAACGTGTTCTGATTTTTACAAAAACAAAACAAATCATCAAATTGCAAATTGTAAATTATTTAATTCAAATAAATCTCACAAATGATTGTAATGGTCCTCTGATTGGTTTTTGACCATATAGAAATATTTAAACAATATGCAGAAATGTTTCCAAGCAGATAGCGGAAAAGAAATAAATCAAACGTCTTGCTGTACATTATAGATAATCAGACGCTATCGATTCGTATTAACTCATTCATTCAGTCAAGAAAATCAAATCAACACGGGCCTAGTGTGCCAACAGTGTGTGTTCGGCCTCTGGAACATAGATTAGATTTGCATATTTTGGCAGAACTATGCGAGGACGTAATATGTCATCACGGGGCATATTGTTACAGGTTTTGCAATTCTAGACTTAAAATAAGGCCACAGAAGGATGGGAGGAAATTGCCAATCTAGATCCATACAATAAAATAAACGATAATCTGAATGTTGAAAATGATTGCTCCCATGTTGAATATAATTCGCATTAAATCCCAGAAATTACCTACGTGTTGAAGAAGAGGCATTGCGTTTTGGGAGATGCAATATTTGTACATTCTGATTTTTTACATTAGACAGTTTAAACAATGTCTGTATAGTCCAACTCATACAAATAAAACCTTAACTGGTATTAATTCGTGAGATATATGACAAGAAATATTTTCTAGGATCGTACAATGTTTATTTTAGTTCATTTAGAGGTTGACAATAAAAAAAGTTCTTGATGCGAGATAAAGGTGCTCAGTATAGATTTCAATAAAAAAAGTGTGAAATTATTACTTTTTCAGCTGGAGAGTTTACGCCAGGCGATGACCGGGGACGAAGAAAATCCCAATGACCCGATGGCAAATAACAATAGGCCAACGATGTCCCTCAACCGAAGGACCATACGAACTAACATCAATTTCGCCGACCCAGTAAGTATAAACGACAGTACCACATGTTCAATTCGAACGCCACTTGTACTGGGGAAACCCTCCTCGGTGTCACAGAGCCATGGGGTTTTATGTTACACCGTCCAAAAGTGTGCGGAATGGTAGGTGTGCGCATTCAGAGGGTTTCCTTACATGGACGTTTATGGTAGATTAAAAAAGGGATCGAAAGTGTTCTGATTCGAGGTGCTCGCCTATTCAGGGTTTACTTACCCTCTGACCATGTATTCTTAATTGATAATACCTTTTTGTGCACGCTTCATAATTTATTCAATACATGACATTAACAGGTGGCTAAATGGACTCCCTTTGGAGATCTCGTCAGTACTATGTAAACGTTGAAAAGTCAACGTGATGATTTTAGCATACAACACTGCAGAATAATTGATTAATTTTCTCCTTATAGTAGTTCATGGAATTTGAGATCATTATTCAGTTTTTCAGATTTTGCGAATTAGAGTAACTCAATTTAACAACCATTGATTAGTTTATGGCTAATCATTGCGCAAGTTTGATGACAGAATGTTTATAATTAGGTTATCCAGTTAGGTTACCAAATCAACACCTAATTTTATTGAATTATTTTCCAGCACATAATATTTACATGGTGTTTCATAATGACCGCCCCTCTCGATGAGTCCATAATCCTTACTAGTGCATCCCATTTATGAGATGAAAGTTAATATCTCGACTTCTTGAAATAACGGAAACGATAACAACAACGGTATGGTTATTTGGTTAACTATTACGGATAGTGATGTTCGTTACCGTGGCGACCTCTACCACATATGGTTCTATGGGGAACATACCCCCCTTTTATATGATCATTACTAGCACTGCTTTTCAACAGTAGAGAGGGTCCTACTTAATACTGTGTGAAAAATAGATCATGTTAATTCTAAAATATGTGCAATAATTTAGCCCAAAAACAGGCTTACACGCCCATTGGCATTGTCACAAATATGACCACCCGTTTCCAAACTTTTTGAGGGAGTGTAAAAGCGAGTAATTATTATCAGTGAATGAACCAATTGAGAACTGGGTCTAATTTATCTATAATTACATTTACACGTTGGTCTAGGTATGTATTAGAGTACAGATACGATTACATGATGTACTATTGGATTATAGTCAGTATGTAATGACATTATATGATGACAGAAATCACTTCAGCGAAATGAAATTAAATGATATAATCATTGTCACTGTATTGTTAATCTTATTATAAATAATGTTACAATAATGCGAAAGGGCATCCGTCAAATTTTCAAATAGACAGTTGGTCAGTCTCGGTAGATCGTGCTCTACGGTTTTCTGTAGGCGAAGTACCAATTTGTAAAATATCCCCAACTCAATTATTACAAAACCATATTGAATACAATACAAAAAGCTGATATATCGCCAGCCAAAAAGCGTGACGTTTTTTTGGGACACCCTATGTTATTTTGTTTTTATATTTATTTAAGTCATTTATTTTTTGAAGACAACTACATATGTTTTACTTTATTTTCAGAGACCCGGATGTACAATGAAGAAAAATTTGACATATCACGGTAAGTTTCCATTGCAACAAGTAAGTACACAAACCATTCGCCGAAAATACAATAGATGACGTTTTCATGAATTTCATAAATATCGATTCTATGCCAGTTTCATGTACGTACGTTCGGATTGAATTGATAAAGATATTATCCAGTAATAGACCCTTGACGATGCAGATTACCAAATAATAATATTACACGACAATTTGAATCGATTTCTTCAAAAATTCGATTTCGCACTAATCTAGTATCTGGTGTTTAGCAAGCCTTATTCAACCTTTTGTTTGTTTTCCATGCATAAACGATTGTATAAATCCTATCAATATTTCATTACGGCGACATGTAAAGTACACTTCGTCAAGCATTCTTGAAAATGACTAAATAATTAATTCTTAAAATAAATTGAACAATCTAGGGTAAGCCAGGGAAACAGTCGAGTTTTGCCACTGTATTTGATAAGAGTTGATGGCAAATAATATTTTTTATTTTTTTGTAAGAAACACATGGACAGGGGTACAAAATTTTAACAAAAGTTTACGGTGGCTCATATTAAAAGAAAAATACACTACCCTCAATGTATTCGTCAGCCAGAACTTTTATTTGACAGCATATCAAAGTATGCCAATGCTCAAATCAGAATTCTATTCTGAAAGAAGTAAAAAAATTATTTTTTTCTAAATCACCATGAATAAACAGACTTTAATACAACTGATCCAAAAAATGATTTCATGTTGCCAAATGTATACAGGGGAGTGTAGATAACAAAAGGCAATTGCAGGATGGTTGTTTAAGAAAATATATTGTTAAAAAGACAAGTCTCTTTGTATTTCCTAGAGAATTAAAACAAGGGTTTTCAGGATCTCTTACAAGGTCAAGGCAAAAGCGTAACTTAACATACATTTTACTTGCATAACTTCGCAATGGGGAAGTGATTTTAAATTTCTTTACATCTATTTATTTTTATTTATTTCGAAAAAATATATGAAATGATAACACGTGATAGATATTGTCAAGTCTCAAAATTGTATCTTCAATAAAACCGTTAAGAAAGCCGGTACAATCTCACGACGTATTTATGAATTAATTATTCATTCTAGGCACATGAGAAATATAAAACGTGTAATTTTAGAAATAATCGGAACATACGAAGAGGCTTATAAAGACAATGAATTCGATCAATGCGTTGTGTTGTAAAGTTTGCTATTACGTAGTGTAAGAACGTGAACAGCTCTCGGGCGTGTCAATAAATATTTATTTTTTAGTCCATTATCTAATTATTTTCCATATATTCGATCTATCGTTGTGAATCAAAGTTATTTTAAAGTGTACAGATTCAAAGCAATAACGCGAATTTATCTCCTGGCTTTTTGGAAACTTGTAACGACATGATGTTAAGTGAAATATGACGATGTTAGTCATTTTTACCTGTTATTTTTTGTCATGTATGTCTAGAGGGGTATGGATCTGAATGAGTATTAGTGTCACGTTTCTTTGACTGAATGGCAACTCTATGGGCTCATTTTTTTAAAAAGCACATCTTCATTGATGTGAATTTCTGTTATAATGATAAAGAAAATGATATACAGACCTTTGAAGTGACACTAGCCCAACAAAATAAATATGTTTCGTTTCAATATGAAATCGATTTAAATACCTCAAGTGTGATTCAGAATAGCGTAAGTTTCTAAATTTATTGTCCTATACAACCGGAAGTCTAACTTAAATATGGTTGGAAAACATAATATAATTTTGGTCGCAATTGTATTCCTATCAAACGTCAAAAAGCACCGCATTATTTAATATAATACATTGAAATAAATCCTATTTTGACATTGTATTGTCAGTCAGTTTTCCTGTATCAGTCAACAATATCGTCACACTCATATTTCTACTCTCTTACCATTGTTGTATTCCTGAACTCTAATCCTATTCTGTCATTGTATTTTCAGCCAACTTTCCTGTACTAAGATCAACAATATCGTCACACTCCTATTCCTAAACTTTAATACTCTCTTACCAGTGTTGTTTATTCCTGAACTCTAATCCTATTCTGTCATTGTATTTTCAGCCAACTTTCCTGTACTAAGATCATCAATATCGTCAGATTCGTACTCCTGAACTTTAGCCCCGGCCGGTCCCCTGCTTGTGACAACCTTGCGGACAACAAACCAACAAATCAACTTTCAATCAATTGCGAACTCAGTGGGGTCGGTAAGAGGGCAGAAACTAAAAACAGTCATGTATTTAATGATAGCTGCAAAATTCTACAGGATTCTAGCTATTTGTGGAGTGTTTTAAAATGATAGCTTTCAAGAATTTACAGGATTTTAACGGTACGAAGAACGTTTTAAAATGCTGTAAAAAATGCAAAAATTGTACGAGGGACGTCATAGATGTGAAATGACAGAGATGGAATGAATTTACAGGATTTTAACGGTACGAAGAACGTTTTAAAATGCTGTCAAAATGCAAAAATTGTATGAGGGACGTCATAGATGTGAAATGACAGAGATGGAATGAATTTACAGGATTTAAATCGTAGGAAGAACGTTTCAAAGTAATAGCTGTTACAAATTTACAGAATTGAAGAAGTAGTGGGTCACTCAAACAAGTCAATGGAATTGATAATATGATATAGCTTACGTAAACAGGCAATAACTGCTAAACCCAGAACATGTAAATTGAGAGATTGTTGGCGGAGGTAGCTGCAAAGTCTGTAAGAACTATGATACAATGTGGCACAGTTGATGAGTCTCTAAAAAACTAATAATCTTAATAATCCTATAGTCTTAAAGGACAACTGAAATAGCTTTTCTCAACTTGCAGCTACAAAAATGCGGTTTTCTCCATTGTAAGCCCAACGTAGAGTTCTTGCGATAGCCATTATAAAATAAATGTTAGATAACTGCTAACGCTCATAGATAACGAAATAAAACTAACTGATCAAACACATTGGCCCCCACGTGATTAGTAACGTCATACAAAATATAGCTTTAGTTTATTGGTTCCTTAGTAATCACAACGTCACGGCAACCATAGGATTGTTGTGTAAACAAATAACAATACATTTTGGCATTATGACGTTATAATCTAATGGACCAAAACGGGCCACATGGGGACCAGTGAGAGATCACGTGGGGGCCAATAACGTCACAACCAATTCGAATATTGCTTATTAAGCAGCTATAACGATCGTTAGAGTGAAATAGTTTTCACACAACTGATGAGAAAACATGTCCAAATACATTTATCAAAAAAATATATTGATTCCTTTAGGTTAAAAATACCATTTCATATCTGCTTTAAGAATGTACAGGAAAAAAAGGTGACCACGCAGACCTAAAAGAAGGAGATTTACTTAACTAGACTGGTTCGAAGGATCGTATATGGTAGGAGAAGATAGGTGACACGGATGCTCCCTATATGTATTTCATACATTTTCTGATAAGAATATACTAGAAGGAACCGTTTGGATGCTTTGACGGGATCTTGCAATATAGTATTTAAGTTCCGAAAACAACGGGATTTTGGGATATACATATACTGTGCCATTTTTAAACGCATCGGTATGTTCTTAGCCTTAACACTTGTACAGTGAATGTTTCATTTAATTCAAGGAATGAGAACTTATCAACATATGAAGCTATAACAAAGTGTTATAGCACTGACTCAGATGTACTCAATGTGACCCTCAATATGACACGAATTTACTCAATATGACCCGTATGTACTCAATATGAACATGATGTACTCAATTTACTACAAGCAATTGTGTAGTTATATACTATACTTACTCAATGCATTGGATGCATACAAAGGCTGTGACTTTTACATTTATATATTTAATTGTACTTACGTGTTTGATTATATGTCTGATGTACATAGTAATGAATTGTATAGTGAATGATAGTAACTTGAGCTTTTACACACTGTGTATTGTAGACAATCATGTAATGGATGTGATATGTGAAGCTGTTCGTATAATTTTTCACGGGAGGGTCTATCCATAAATCCACAGGGTGTACCTTTCTTAGACTCCTTACACCGTTCTTTATTCCTCACATCCCCATCCCAATTTGACTGGGACATCTTATAATTTAAACGAGGACTCGAACTTACGATTTTCTGTATCGCAGGGCAACCTGGAGTGTGATGAGTGCAAAAAGTATGATAGGAATTAGTATATATTCGATAGACCCTCTACCAAAATTGTAAGAGTATTCATTAATTGTCACCTTTGTATATTCGGCAATATATGTTATATCATCCTGATATCCATCGCATTTTCGTTTTTCAACTAGAATTACATTCCTAGAAAGGAACTAGATAACCTTGATTCCCATGATGGTGTTAAGTCATGAAACTCAGTGCATTGTGGGCTGATTATCATTCCTCAAAGGGTCGTTTCAAACTTTGCACGAGATGCGTAGCATTGAGTGCCAATTTTAAGGAAAAACTCGCTCGAGTGGAGTAAATCAGTCAAAGTGCACTGACTATTGGGCCTAAGTTCTTTTCGCACATTGCAAAATAGTTTATACAATATCATTTTTAAATATACGAAATGACTTAAAAGAGCATATTTTCAAGGAAACTTGCAAGGGTCAAGTTATTATCACCTTGACATCCATTCAACACTTACCATTTGAACAGCAGAAGCATTTGGCTTGTTATCCTCTATGATACTATTTACAAAGGTCCATGTGCAGTATGGCAAGTGATTTTAGACAGTCATATTTTTCACCATAAGTACTTTCTGGATATAGATACAGTGTTTTACAGTGTTAAAACAATATGTTTTCTTTAAAGTGAAGTCCCGATGATAGTAAAATATCAATCAAACTCTCTGAAAAATTATGGATTAGGACCCCACCTTGTCACTTTTTATAAATGTAAGGCTTATTTTCTAAAAAGAGGATCTTGTTTTTCTCAATTTTAATATATCAAAAGTTTCTTCTGCACTATATTAATAACTTCTGAAAAGAGTTTGGGTATTGAAATGCGAATGTTAAAAACGACATTTCCCATGTTATTTTCCCATAGGGAAAACTCATGCTATCCATTGTTTTCAGCATGATTTTGGTCACCGAGAATTGATATCTTCAAAACTATACTTTCAATACCATTTTACTTTTGAAGATGCTTTAACCCCTTGTTGAATAATCTTTTCGAGCAATAAAAATCAGAAAAAGAAGATCCTCTTTTGAGCAAATAAATTCAAAAGTGGGGTCCCTATTTATAATTTTTCGAATTGTTCGATCGATATTTTTATCATCATGGGGACTTCAATTGAAAGAAAACATATGGTTTTGATAAAAGCCACTGTATTTGTGCCCAGAAAGTACTCATGGTTAAATATATCGCCATCTAAAATCACTTGCCATACTGCACATGGACCTTTTTACTCTATCATAAAATTGATCAGCTTATCGTAGTTTCACTAGAATCTAAAAATCATCTTGGATGCATTAGAGTAACTTATATTGCAATACAGTTTTATGAAATATGGTGTTCTGATTGGCTGGAATTGGACACACCTTGCCTATCTTTATATATATTGTATATACGAGTATATACGTCAATATATGTTATGTTACATAGTATACTATTATGCATCTGGTTGTAGGGCAAATGCTTTGTGTTATTTAAATAAAATTTCAATTATTGAATATTACTTTAATTGAGTAGATATATTAATAAAATGATACTATGGTAGTAACACAGTTAGAAAATGATAATCGTATCACTATGAATTAAAGATATTTTAAAGGCTATTAGGATGACAATAACAGTAATTTTACCTTAAATTCCCTTAGCAAGATGAGGACGTTTTTAACTCAATTCCAATAACAGAGGTCGAAAATAATTCGCTTTACCTATGCCCTATTATTCGTTATGCCCCCTTACCCGGCGGATCAACGGGAAATTTTCAATTTTAGTTGACGTTTTGATGACGTCAAATCAAAGCGTGGATACCCTCTCAGTTCCAAGAAATAGTTTTGACAATTAATCAATGGGATCACACATATTGGCAATCTTATCAAAAATGCTTTGCTTGAAAAATTAGAATGTCGCATACACTTGGCAAATCTGCAAAATCATAGCTAGCAATAAAATTCTAAATAAGAGGCAAAACTACAGCATTGGATGGATCTGCCATACTCTTGACCTAGATGTGCTACTATGTTGTTTTTAGTTTCTCCACCAGGTGGCTTATTCGGGTCAGATGACATTGTATATGGGACAGCATCTTTTCCAATCAATCGAGGTTGGGCCATGCAGCCGAAGGTAAGCCATACAACCGAAGGTAAGCCTTACAACCGAATTTTGCCGATTCAATCTGACGGAGAATGCCGAGCCTCTATTTTTGACCAATTAGAGACGTCCTCTTCACATTCGTGGTATCCTCGGCCAACTTCGTTTGCAGAGAAAAGCTTCGGCAATCTCCGGCTTTTCTTGAGGTATCTTCGGTTGATTGCCAAAAGTCGACACCCCATTGCATATATAGTAAAAAGTTCTCCTCAACTTTGATATCCGTCAGCCAAGTCTTACTTGACGAACGCCAACGCTGGTCATATGAACAATGGGTCAAGCCAGCAATGTCACCATTTCCCTAAGTGACAGTGACAAAAAATGAAAGGATTGCAAAATACTAAGATGTGCTCCATAAAACTTTAAGACCAATCATTCAAAGGAAATATAGATCGTCTCGCATAAAGTTGATTCGCAAGAATCTCCCAAATCAAATATCAAATAGCAGAATGAGTCAACACATTTTATTGAATATCCATATTTGATGAATTACAGCTAACACCTCAAGTAGGCAAAAACAAATCCCTAATCTAGCCAATGATCGAGATATGGAGTGATCTGTCCCTGGAGATTTTGACAAATGATGAGATTTGCAAACTTCTGTGTTCGATTGATAAAAATATTGATTGATATTTGTAAGCCACTAAATTGTTTGGTATCATTGTTGAATACAAAATTCAATAAAGTGGAATAGCTAAACCACAGCTGTATTTATTTAAGGCTGAATGCTGTATTATATAATTAATCACGATCATATGCTCGTGTTACTAATATAACATCGTAGTTGGTGTTAATTAGATAAATGCCACAAATTATACTCGTTGATCATCTACTTGAAATATTTGCCACCATTGCCTGGCTCTCTAACTATATTTTCTTTAACGTAACCATTACAGATATTTTATTTGTCTCGAAGAAAAGCAAAAATGACCGTATTGAATTGATACGCGCTTTTCTCCAGATCTTACCAAGTATTTAGAATATTGTATTTTATAAGAAATGCTATACAATATTTAGATATTTGGAGGATTCCTTTTTTGGGATACAATATTGTTACAATATGATTGTTATTATATTGTTACAATATTATTGTTATAATATTGTTACAATATTATTGTTATAATATTGTTACAATATAATTGTCATTGATAACTTTCATTATTTCAATTGATTTCAGATCTAGTTGAAGTTGTAAAATTGTATACAATACGTACATTCAATAATATATTCGACCAATGCGATGTACATTGTTGGATATCAAATATTATTAATAAGGACAAGTAATACCAACAATATCAACTCATTTTAAATACGTGGATATGCGCGTTTTATTAGGAAAATAAAGAACCTATTAATTGCTAAAACAGAAACGTTTACATAATTGTCCCAGAGGAGATTACAATGTACAATATTGACTAATGCGACATCTTTATTGCTAGATATGTTTGTTCAACTGTTCAACTTTCTATTGATACCAAAATAATAGGCAGTTACAATAAAGCCTGCCATCTTTTGTTTATCAAAGATGCAAAGTTTTAGATAAATTGGTCAGCTAATGATTGTAGAACGTACCACCGGTGAGCACTGGGCTTTCAATAGCAGGGGGCAAGTGTCCGAAATCGCAGTTTGTTTTCGATAATTCAGGGAAGAATGCATTTCAAAATTTTAGTTCTCATTGAAACCAATGGTACAATACTATTAAAAACATAATATGTAATCATTCTTTTAACCTGTTTAGACAGTCCACATTGGTTTTGGTCGCAAAATATTTTCGATATGCTAAAATATTGGATTGGCACATCAGATATGACATTTTATTATTGAAATAGTGTGTCCTTTGTTCAATCTTTATACTGGTGTTAAAAAGAGAATATTTTCTTGCACTGTATACATAGTGAAATAATTGATGAAATAAAAAAAATTATTTGAAAAATGGCGGAGAATTTCAAATTTGAGAAATTAAAAGCTGACAACTTTTCTTTCAAAACTTTTTTTTTCAAAAATCTCTAAAATAAATTTCAAAGTCATGACAAATAGAAAATAAATGAAACTCTCAAATGCTACATGGGGACTGTACAGTCAGCAGATGCTTTAAACTTTCAATGCACATAGATATATACAGCTTGCATTTTATATTAAAAGTGTTCAATTCAGTGGGTTATTATGCATTTATGAATATGTTTACACTTAGCTCTGATGTTGACGGGAGTCGGATGACCATGTTTCGTGTAAAGATCGAGGTTTTTACTTTCCACATGCATACTTCATTCAATTATCTTTATTTTAACAACTTGAAAATGTAAGATTGCGTAATTTGATTCTTAAGACAATACGTATGGTATAATAATTAGTGCTAGTTTTTTTCCGATTTTGTCTCTAGGAGCTGATGAAAAGATCATGATTAATCAATAACAAATTAGTAAAAGCTATGTTCAAGGACATTCAAACTTTCCTCTATACTTTATTCAATTATCTACAACTTGCTGCAATGAATTTAATGACTTTGATAATGTAAGATTGCGTAATTTTATTCTAAGCGCAACATTTATGGTAGAATGAGTGTTAGGTTTTGCCAATTTTGTCTATTGGAGCTGATGATTACATCATAATAAATCAATTACCTTATCTACAATGTTGCTGATTGTTTAAGAAAACATTTGATATATCTGTAGCTCCAGCTACTGTAAATTTGAAGATCCTACCTGATGCAAATGAAAAGTTATGCGGGAAAAAATTAACAGTTGGGGTTGACCCCCCAAGGGCTTCTAGGGTTAAAGCTTTTCTAGAATTGAAGTTATGCATTTTCAAAGATAGCAGGTATCGAGAAATCCCATTGAAATTAATGTAATGTGAAAATGAATATTTCAATTAACTTGTTTTTGTCTTTAGCATTCACTTTTCAATATGTACAACAAACATACCAATTGAATCAGTGAATTAACAAGGAGATAATGAAAAAAACAATGTTTGTTTGTGTTGTTTCTGTTAAATGTATAGCTTCTTTGAATTAGCGGAATGGTAAGCTAAAACACATTTTCCCAAAGATGTAATGATTGAGGTTCTGATCATTAAAATATCCATGTAGCGTGTTAATATAACAATGTTCCTATTTAGGGATTTGTTGTTGTATATTAATCAATTGCTTGACATTGTTTTTGGTTTCATCATTCTGAATAATTCATCAGTTTTATTGCATGCAAATATTTAATAATATTTCGAAATGAAACTAAAAGCATTTTTAGTATCAAGGGGTTATATTTATATAAAGTGTAAATGCAATAAAGACCCCAAAACCGATTAAAGGCATTAGATTCTTATCTGACCCCTAAAGATAATAACGTTTGGTGGGCGATAATAGAGTAAAACTACTCTCTCAATTTTCCGAAGAATCCATTTTAATTGATCTAGGCTGTATTTATTCAAAATTCTGTGTATCTCGGGAATAAACCCCTTCTGAGAAAGGGCCGTCTCATTTAGATGTAGTCTCTTAAGAAATACTTGTTTCGCCAAATGTGTATGCTTCAGATGAAGGCGTCCTAAAAAGAGTAATCTTTTACTTTCTATCATTGATTCAATGTTGTTTATTTTACAATACATTTACATTAACATGTAAATTATGTTAACATCTCTTTGTCATGTTTCACTAAAAACGTCGGTTTTGGAAGATATACAAATATAATAGAAATCTATTATGTATTCATGAGTAATGAGCAGTTGCAGAGCATGACATCCCTGTTGTTTAGTTTATCAACGTTCTATTGGCTGACGTATTTAATTTAATAGCTTATAGGATAAACATATCTGACAGCAAATAGGAATTCGAGAGAATTTGACCAGTCGAGAATTTACAATGAAAGGCACGCTCCTCTTCAATCTCCTTCTTTCCTCGTTCTCCATAAACGTCATCAATGCATTTGTTACCAAGCAAGGACTGTTCGTTAGAGTGCCCAGTGCCATGAAGAATGGAAACATAACAAAGACATTTAGAGACCGTACTGCAACTGAGTGTGCCATCCAATACTTAATCAACGACAGGATTTGTAATTCTTTTAATATAAGAAGAGATGTAAAAGTTTGCGAGTTAAATGGAGAAAACTCCGGGCTAATTGTAAAAAGTAATCTTTCAGACCATTTTTGTCTTGGGCCAGGTAAGATTTTTCGAATGGCTTTGTATGATTATTTCTATTTCATTATATTATAGTACTATGTATATTATAGGGATGTCACGGTTTCCCGATATTGTTCCGTCCCTCAGGACTTTGGTCTTGGGACGGGACAACCTCCGTGTACCGAAGATTTTGGTCCATGTTCAGGATATACTATTTCTCCTGTATATGACCCTAAGACTTCCCGAATGCACGATAAATATGATCTAAACTAGAATCATTTCTTTCGTTTTTACAACTTATCTGCCGGATTACGTTCATGTGTAAATGCCATCTAGTGGCGGTTTTAATAAACGAAAATACATGCAGTTTTATCGACAGCAGTGTGTCCTTTTGAAATATGCTTTAATTTAAACAATAACAAAGAACTTCATCGGCGAGAAAGGTAACAACTTAAAAGTAATCTCAGACTATTCGCATATAGTTTAGCTTTCTATGACGTTATATATATACGTATCTATGTCAGAGCAGCAGACGGTAGAATTCTTATTGACCAAACTGTTGATGGGGTTCTATAAAATGATGGGAATACAATTCATAAATGCGAATAGTTGTGTTTCTTGTCTTTTAACCATATTAGAATCGCAACAAAGACCTCGATTTTATGATTTATGTCGAATATATGACCCCAAAGTTTATTCAGGCCATTGCCAAAGACCTCAATTGCTAGGCGATCTCGGTCTTTTAACGATGATCAGAATAACATTTTCGGTCATATATTTAAGGAATAAAGACCGAGACTTTATGCTTTATGGCGTTATATATGACCAAGAATTATATTCTGCTTAAATGGTAAAATAAGTGAACTTTGATTCCGGGGAGGCTTTTAAAAAATAAGACACATACTGAAATAGAGAATGTTTTACAATCGAGTATTTTTGAGAATTTCATATTAATTTATGAAATATATCATGTACATAAATAAAGGACCAGATTTAATAATTAAAAAAATATTCATTCCAGATTATAATAATTCCTCTTCATTCTGATTAGTTCAGAAAAAACAATTGTTGCTAATGAAAACAATATTAACAACAAACCACGCATTATATCGGCATAATAAACGCACGAGACTTTGTTTTTTACATTTATTAGACTCGCATTGCAATTGACACAGCGGAACACAAATATAAAGTAGATTGTTCTATGAAAAAACTAATAATACTAAAAGCATTTATGAGCACAGTAACTGCAGTATACAATGTTGGGTGGTGCCTTTCACATTTCAAACACATAATTGAGTGAAATGTGTGTGTATAAATTACTAATTTTTTCATAATTTCAAATCGTGATTAAAAAAAAAGATGATCGATGAATCCCAAGTTTCGTGACATTTTTGTATTCGATTCCAGACAGGAGGTACACTATTAAGAGGCGATAACCATACATATCATAATACACTCGAATGCATATTTCAATGTTGTAGATTCATCTGCATGCATCAAAAATCCAACAACGATCTTAGACGAACAGTCGACGACGCCCATGCCAGGTTAGACATTAGGCTTCTTTGAGAATTTTACCGGTATAGTGATAGTATCTTATAGAACGAGAAAGCAACATTATACAAATACATGTTAACAATGTCCTGATCTAGCTTAGTATGTTACTGTAAGTTTCTTATCATTTATCTCCTAGTATAACGCAATGTAAATAATATAATATGTTGAAAACAGATTTGTAGTTTGTATGGTCTTGAATGTAATGTAACTTCAATGTAATAAAGTAATATCATACTAATGTCCGATCATAAGTTCGAATTATAGTTGTGTTTCAAATATTAATTGTTTGGCATGCGAGCCTTACTATTTCGTTGCAGTTTTATCTTTACATCGTAATTTCCACCGCCATCACTTTTCAAACGAGTTAACTTGAAATATCAATACGTCAAGGTATTCTCATACTTATAACTTTTTATGTGAATTCCATTCACCATTTATTAAGCAGTAAAAATCAATTTGCTTCGTGGGTGACAACATGTTTATGGTTTCCCTGTGAATGTCGAGTCTTGCATCATACGAAATCAATGTAATTTTAAGCGGTCTCTCTGCATGGGGTGTAAAAGCAAAAATATTAAATTAACAGAAATGCACACATTATGTACAAGTACCCTGATATATTAGAGAGATTAAGTTTTAAGAGAAGCTGTACGCAAGCGGGTTATAAATGACCCCCGGGATTACCTTCCCACTCTCAATTCACGTCCCTAGGGACCAAATTGCACATATACGTGTAAACCCCATTGGCCTATTTACACTACAAACTGGAAAACAAATCAATTGCAAAAGTTTGTATTGCATATGGAATTATTACACCAAAAGTAGTGCGGAAATGGCCTTTTCACGTGTTGGCAGTTTTGATGACACTTAAAGACATAGTTCCTCTTTCACCTATATCATCTCATGGAAATGGGCATACCAGGGCAAAGATCTTTGTTCCGTGGTGAAGAAAAGCCATCAAACATTGTCTGAAGAGCAGATTTATCTCCGTAATTCTACTTTTAACATGGCGACCTTGACCTTGAAAAAATATAGCCATTTGGGCGATAATAGGTGATTCAAAAGTGAAAATGAGTGCTTTTTTCGTAGTTTTACTTTGACCAAGCCTAGAAAAAATTGAAGTGGTAAACCTACCCCCAATTTTTGATATTTTTGTTGTCTAGAAGTGTCCTAGATGATATCAAAGTTTAAGAAAATTTGTATGTCTAGAAATATTTTATAAATTAGTGCCAATATGGTGGGTTTGGGTGCTTTTTTGCTCTCATTTCTTACCCCATTTCTACGGTTGCCATGGCAACTATTAGGCTTTGGTAACCATGCCAACTTGATTTTTGAAGGACATCCACTTGATAGTAGTTGGGCCAAGTTTGATGGAAAATGGGCCTGGTTTGATATGATGGCAGTGAGGTTGATTGTGGCATGTAGTAAAACGGCAAAACAATGGTGGAGTCATACCATTATGCAATAAAATACTGTCTAAGCATAACATATTTATAGGATATCCTATGATTTTGAGGAATATCATTTTTATCTACGAGGTGATATTGATATCTGCACGAGAGAGCGAAGTAGATTCAAATGATATTCTGAAAAAAATCATAGGATGTTCTTATTATCCTACACTTACAAGGAGTGTACTAAATGTATAATATCATTGCAAAATGAATTCCATGCCAAATGGAGTCAATTTGGCGGGAAATCAACAAGTGGAGTATATCGTCACAATATCCTCCGCAAATTGGGTTTTCCGGAGTATATCGTCACGATATCCTCCGCCCGGAGTATATCGTTACGATATCCTCCGGATATTCATTTTGCCAATAAATATCAAAATTATTTTTTAATGTTATTATACATTTAGTACACTAAGTGTAGGATAATATAATCTATGTGATATGATGAAGTATAGACGTGTTTTAGCTAAAATGTCAAAAAGGAAAGGATTCAAATAGCATACGTTATAGTTTTGTTTTAATTAATATTGAAGATATGTAGTTATATTAATTTAAAGTGTGCGCCAAAGTTTAAAACTGCGCAGGCGCACCGCTCTCGCTAAACTATATAAAGAGATTACCGAGTACACGATTCAGAGGTAAGCCAGGAAGGCGAACGATCTTCGTCTCGTGATGATTTCCCATATAATCGTAACCAGGGAAGTTTCACCATTGAAATTGAAAATTACTATAAGATATACTTTGTAGATGTTATTTATGAAGCTATTTAGTGTTTGCATCAATCAAATGGCTCATTTTGAACATATAAAAAGTATTTGTGTTTTGTTTCCCCAGGGAATTGTATTTGTATGTAGTACACACATAAATAGTGTACATTATACAGTACTTGAATAGCCTGGTTTACATAATATTGAAGGGCATGCTGATTACATGCACACGAGTACATGAATGAAGGCCTAATATTGATATTGCTTGCATACCTAAATAAAAAATAAACTCTTCTAATCCCCTAATGTAAACACGGCGGTATACGTAGCCCGATTTATCGGGGACTTTAAGAGCGAAAAAATCAAACTGTTTTGATATTTATATATTTCTGACAATATTTTGCGCAATTTTTAATATACCGCTGTTGTTTTGCAGGCATCTGCACACACATGCTGATATCTGGGGACATTTATTACGTTAAGGATGAAAACATTACTGCATCTGGGGCTCGTGATAACGATCACCTCCCGGAAAAATCTAGACTAGATTCATCGTACGTATAGTACACATAAGGATGCATTGTAATTGGTCAGACACATACGCACGTTATATGTATGAGCAAAATGACAGTACATGACAGTACTCAGACTTCAGCTTTCAATAATAATATATCGTCGACATCGGTATCATCAATAATGTAACAACATAACAAAGATAAATGGTTCAATTTTGCATTTTAATCTTCGTTTACTATAATTAACAAATACAGTCCCACACTACATAGTATATTATTAATTAATGTATCGACAGAGTCACAAAACTTTAGCAAAACTTACATATGTAAAGCAAATAAATTACACAAGGCATCAGAGCGAGCAACAATAGTGATCATAATTGTATCCATGTAGGCTTATATGTATTAATTCCAGAGGTGTCTGGTCTCCTAGTGCAAATGATGTTAACCAGTGGATACAAGCAGACCTTGGTGAAGTCATGATTGTAACAGAGGTGGTAACTCAAGGGCGGCAAGACTCTAATGAAATGGTTTCCTCATATAAACTCCTGTATGGTGAAACTGATGATAATTTGGAAGAGTATGGTCAGGTATTTGTATTTCGTATCGCAACATCTTGGCTTTGCATGGAAAATGCTGAAAAATGCATAAAATCCCATTTACGTTTGTTCGGATGCCAAATTCATGCAATGAATTGCATTCTAAGCAAAACATTGATACAGACGATAACGTTTATCAGTCCAAAACAGATTATGCATTGTATATATATTCGAAAAACAGATCACTCGTTTTCAAAACTGGCTCCAATTTGGAGTCAGTTTACAGACCCGCTCCCTCCATTTAACACAGGCCAGAACAATCTAGCAAATGGAAATCAATGGATACTGTCTAGTGATTATGTTGATGTGTGGAAAGCAATTCAAAGTTTTGGCATCAAGTAATATTTTGCAAAAAAACAAATATGACGTTACTTCAGTTCTTTTACCATTTTTTTTTATTTTCAAACAAATTACAATAGCATAATATGCAAAACGCAGCTAGTTGAGTAGTAGATATAATGTGTTTTAATGATTTACTTTTCCGTCTGTAAAGATGTCAGTTTCTCAGTAGGTTATGCTTTTTTCAAAATCATACTACATTTGGCAAACAACATGAATCAATTATAGCACTTTATTTTTATTTCTCTTCTCAGATCTTACCGGGAGGTACAGATATAAACGACCGTATTGCGAACTTGATAGAACCACCTGTGTTGGCCAGGTTTGTCCGCATCAATCCTCAAACTTGGAACATTGCGATATCCATCCAGTTCGATGTCGTCGGATGCCCTAAATAGGTAAGACTACATCTTGTCGTGTAATTTACTGCTTTGTAAATATTCCCTTCGAGGACTAAAACAAAGAAAAGATCACGTGGTGTCATAGATATTATTAATCCAGCTGAAGAGACAGACCAAATTATTGATACATTTTATATACAGGGCGTTCATAAAGTTCTTGCAAAAGTGCTCTAAAATTTTTATATTTCAGTCAAACTAGCTGAAATTTTCACTCAGTATACCTACACTATTCACACATTGAGATCCTAAGTAATAATTAATAGGTCCTAGAGGAAAAAAAGTTATGGTTGCTATAGTCACATGAGTCAGGGGTAGGCGGAGCAGGCAAAAAAAGGATCTGTTTTGTTTGAATATTCAAATTTTTTTTAGCTTGTTCTATTTACTTTAATAACAGTATCCAGAGAGTATAGGTGTTCAAAATAGTGTCCATCATGATCTGCACACCTCTGCTGTCTTACTTACAATTCCTCAAACAGATGGGGGAACCCATTTGGAAAATTTATTGCAATTAATCTTTTTATGGATGGCTTTCATCAATGTCATCTGATCCTCACTGGATTTCGTTCTTGGACGGCCTAATCTAGCATTGTTCTTACCATTTGTTCTCCAATCAGTAAATGTCATAGTCATTTTTGTAAATGGTTCTTTTGGCCATAGCCTCCTTCCCATACACCTTATGAATATCTTCAAGTGTTTGTTTTCTTGAATTTCCAAGTAAAACATACATACGAATGCTACTGAATATTTGTAATTGCAAATCATCATCTTTTGCTGATTTTGCCGCCATTTTCACAAAGATAAAATTGACGCTGCCTTTCACAAAGTCGCGATGTCATCAACCAATATAAGTCACAATGATACCATGAGTGATGTCATGAATCAAAGAAATTTCAACTATGAAGTCATCATGTGACATCATCTAGTGTTGAATGGCAATATTAGCTTGTTTTGTATTTTCAAGGATACTTTAAAGTATGTTAAAGTTACCTCTTACCCATATTTTTTTCTTAATTTTTCTTTTTTTCAATGCTGCTCCGCCTACCCCTGACTCGTGTTACAATAGCAATCATAACTTTTTTTCTTCAGGGACCTATTCATTATAATTCAAGTATCAAATGTATGAATAGTGTAGGTATACTGAGTGGAAATTTCAGCCATATTGATTGAGAAACAAAAAAATTAGAGTACTTTTGCAAGAACTTTATGAACGCCCTGTACACGGTGATATAGGTTCAGGAAACGGGAAGGTAAGATATATCTGCATTGCTATACTACACATATTAACAAAAAGACGTGTCGATCCCATGAAGACTCAACACCATCGTTCAGCATTGAATTTCATAAAGTTTTTTTTTATATCACATTGATGAACATTTCTACATATGAACATAGGGATCGGAACAAGTCATAGTTTTCTCCTGATGACTGTAATGTTGTTATTATCTTGTTTAACACTACCTTGTTGACGCCTATCTTGGGTTCTGGACATTATGACGAGGGGCCCCTTTAATGCTCTCGCTAGATCCGGCAGTTGTCGATTATTTCAGTCTCTTATTTGGTTCTTGGTTCATTTGTACAACGTTATGTTCTTATTTCTTATTTTACATATTCACCTAATAAATATTTACATGTTGATACTTTGACTTCTCTTTGTGAACTGACTGTTCTTTTCAAATTTCATAATTGGCTTCTCTGATTGCACTTTCAGTTTTTGAGTCAAGTTTAGTATACTCTAGTGCCATCTTTTGATCAACTTTAAACTTTTAGTTCCATATATTACAATGACCATTGTGAATTATTATGTTTTACGGACTGACGAAGGCTCTTAGAACATGTTTTTAAACCTTGAGACTCGATTTCGTCTACCCAACTTCGTTTTTGACTAATTTTTTATGAGTGCTATATAAAGTATCTACAACTATTTTGTTATTAGTATTGGCTATTAATTATTTTTATATTTCCTTCACCATGTATTATATTGACTTTAGTATGAATGAAATGCCCCTTGGTGTTCCGGTGTAAAAGGGTAGGTGGTCCTCTCAAATGTTGGTCCTATTCTCTATTGATTTATTTGGTGACCTAATTACAATTATTTTCCTTATTATTTATTCACAGTCAGGGCCAGTAAGGGCCGTTAAGAAAGGGGATCATCATCCCCGGGGACCATCATTTCTTTCACACCGGTCCTGGTCTTTGGTATTGGTTTTCTATTGAAGGGGGGGGGGGTTGATATTATACATTATATCTTTTCCCGTTAGACCATGGTTAAGGGATTCGTAGGGTATATGTTTTTCTTATAACAGGTATACACATAGAAAAACTAAGTGCTGTTGTTGTAGCAAACTTCTTATATAAAATTCTTCCTTCGTAGTTTAAAATACAAATATTACTTCACCGGAATGTTGACTTAAATTCGAAATGTATTTGAAGTTATAGAACCTCTTGTTTAGTCGTTGTTCTTATCCTTACAAAAATGTGCTCCGAATAAGAACCCCGATGAGGTTTCCCGACAGATACTTTCCTAACATCCTTACAACTTGAAGTCATAGTATTTTACAAACGCTAAAATTGAGTTTCTCAACACATTTTGCCTATATGTATAATTACCTCCTCATCACTCCCCCAAAATCAGTTGTGAGTGATATTCTATAATGTTTATGCCTCGTTGGATGATTTCTCTCATTCGTATTCTCAATAAATTTTGTTTGTTTTATCAAGATAATGAGGTTGATTCGATTTTATTTTCAGAATAAAGATGCAGTTTTGTTACAGATGCCACAAGTGCAAATGAATCTAAGTATGACATCAATTGGTCTAAACAGGAACAACATGCAAACGATTTATTGTTATGGGTGAGGTTTTACAGAAGTTGTGACACCATAACAATACAGTTTTTATGCGTATCGAATCCACACTTTGACGAGTTTCAATGTGCAATTAAATCAACGCTTATTAGGAATGAGCTAACACAGACAATAAATACGAGAATATATGTTTCAAAAGGCATATCCAGAACTAGTAAATTAAAGCTAACAAAAAGTTCTAAAAATCTATCCAAATGTCCTGTTTAAGAACCCCATTCTTTTTACTTGGAGTCTACAGCACGAATGTTCTCTACAAATATTCCGCTTGTTTTGCTTGTCAATTTGAGATTTTTTAGATAATGGAGATTTCATCAGCAGAGTATTGACTCTACATTAGGGTATACAGTATTGCCTGAACAATGGCATATCCTCACAGATGCAAAATCTTCGTTATCATATGAGTACTCAATTTGATCGAGTCTCAAAAAGAAAGAATACGGGACATAAAAATTAACATATTTCGTCATACCAGCACATTAAAAAAACAACAACACAGAACCCAGTTCCACGAGAATTATCTATTGAGGTTGGAATAATAGCAAACGTAGAATATTCATGTAAAGCCGATACCTCGTATTGTGTTATACAGGGTGTCCGGAAAGTAAAGATACAAATATTCTAATTTTAAGAGATTTAGTCTTTTTGTGATGAAATCGCTACAGATTGTACAGCAACTATATAACAATACATCTACCAACTTTTATAACGTATAGTCTAAATGTGTTAAAGTTATGGTTGTCATGGTTACGGTGGTGAGGGGTATGTGGAGCAGTTCCAGGATGTCGCTAAATTGTGATAAATTGCTAAAATATAACCATTTGAAATACTGTTTATCATTGTATTTCTTGTCAGTTTTTGCTTTGTTCAATATTGTATTCTTGCTGCCATAGTATTCTCTTTAGTATAACGATATCATTGATACATATCAGAACTATGTAATGTCACAAGTATAATCAAAGAAAGGGGGTATATAAGTGCTCAGAAAAAGGGTCCCTGGATTAATAGGAAAGTCAATAGTGCACCTCCACAGTCAATGCTCCAATGCATAAAGTAAAGAAAACAAATCTTACAATTGAATGTCTCGACATTTACCTTTTTTGTACAATGGCCCATATTTCCCTGGTAATGTCCCGTTGGACTTCTACATTAATGCATATGTTAAAGCAATTTGTGAGAAGTTCAACATAAAAATGAGACTCGGCTGGAAGCCAATGTTATCAGCAATCTTAGAGACTGACAGCAAAGGTTTTGTCAGGTCTTTGAATCTCCGGTCAAAATGCACCAAGAATATTAAGATAAAGGTGGAAAATACATAATACTGGATAACAGTTGTTACATATATACTAAGAAAACAGACAAATCCAGTTTAGGAAATTCACGTGTATTCTTCAATCATCGGCCATTACTAAAAACCTATACAAGTGCGACATCTATCTTTAGATGTAAAAGTTTATGTGCTTAAGGAGCTACTTAGATTTATGATTACATACATGTACATATAACATAACATTACCTCCTCTGTTAAAAGAGAAATAAAGTTGCTTATAACTATATGAACATTTAACATTATGCTTTAATTACTCTGTTCAATACCAAGTTTGAACTCCAATAAACTTGAGTTTCTATGAGACATGTATTTGCTGAACTTTAATTTTGTTCTTTTTGATGTTTTAAAACTATACTGTTAACATGTCACTATACTATTAAAGTCTTGATAACATAATGATTAAAGTCACTAATACACTATGATCATAGTCTCTACTTGAATAACAAGCTACCAATTGTATCTATCTGGAGGTTTCCTTTGTCTCTGTGGATACCTAGCTTTCACTGTAGTACTAGGTTTAGGACTGAATACAGCTGTGTTTTTAGGCTTGCTTACAGCTGTGACTTTGGGTCTGGGAGCAGCTGTGTCTTTAGGGCTAGAGACAACTGTGGCATTAGTATCTGGGACAGTTATGATACTAGTATTTAAGGCATTTGAGTCTGTTGCCTTTGGCACAACTGTTATGGGCACTATGGGTATATCAGCTGTTTTTGGTGTATTGTGAGGCATTGAAGAGATATCTTGGCTAGGCTGATCAAATGGTGTAATATCAATGGGGCCTAGTCCACCACTTTGAAGCTGATCTACATGTCTGCGCCATCTCAGACCATTGTCGACCTCCACAATGTATGTCAAGGGTCCTAGTCTGGAAATCACTATGGCTTCAGACCATTTCTTACCATGCCCTCTATAATCCCGAGCAAGTACATGATCACCTATGTTGAACTCTCTATAAGGTCCAAGTTGTAGAGCTACCCGAGTAGTTTGGCGTTGAATAACTTCATTTTTCAAGTTAGGCTTTACAAGTGATAAGCGAGTTCTCAGGTTACGTTTTAGAAAGAGTGAAGCTGGTGTTTCATTTGTAAGGGCATGAGGGGTATTCCTGTAACTTAACAAGAATTTACACAGTTTCTGTTGAGTATTGCCCTTCTCATACTTCATGCATTTGAGAGAATGTTTAAATGACTGGACCATTCTTTCTGCTTGGCCATTGGTGGAAGGTTGCATTGGGGCACTAGTGAGATGACGTATACCATTGGCTTTCATGAAATGTTCAAATTCATCAGATGTGAATTGAGGTCCATTGTCACTCACAAGCTGTTCAGGGACACCATATCTTGCAAATAATGGTCTTAACAGTTCAATTGTGGCAGTTGATGTAGTAGATTTTGTACTAAGTACTTCAGGCCACTTTGAATATGAGTCCACAATAATCAAGTGCATACTTCCAAATATCGGTCCAGCATAATCAACATGGATACGTTTCCATGGTGATTCTGGCCATTCCCATGGATGTAATGGGGCTTTTCGAGGCATTCTTGCATGTTCAGAGCAACCATGACAAGATTTAGTGAGTGATTCGAGATCCTTGTCTATATTGTACCAATGAACATGGCTACGTGCTAGGGCTTTCATTCTGACTATACCCAAGTGTCCTTGATGTAATTCCTCTAGAATAGATTGTTGTAATTTGTGAGGAATAACGACTTTAATCCCCCACAAAATGCATCCATTTTGTATTGTCATATCATGTCTCTTTAAATAGTATGAATATAGTTCTTTATTGTCTTTATCAACATTTCCCCATGTATCTGTATGTAAGGCATTGTAAACAGTTGAGAGAACTGTATCACGGGCAGTTTCCTTGGCAACTGATTTTGCATCTACAGGGAGGGCTTCAATCTGTGAGATATTGAATACAGATTGTGTGTCCATCTTAGTGTCCATATCTGGGAGTGGAAGACGACTAAGTGTGTCTGCGTTGGTATGATCCTTGGTATTGCGATATTCAATATTATATGTATATCCTTGTAGAAATAACGACCATCGCTGTAGTCGTGCAGCAGCCATGACTGATGTGGACTTTGAGGGGTTAAATAAACTGATCAAGGGCTTATGGTCTGTAACAATGGTGAATTTACGACCATAGAGATACATATTGAATTTCTTCAGAGCCCAGATGATTGCGTATGCTTCTTTATCCACCATACTATAATTCACTTGGTGCTCATTTAGGCTTTTGGAAGCATATGCAATGGGGCGCTCTGATTTATCAGGCATTATATGAGATATCACTGCACCTACTCCAGACATTGATGCATCTGTATCCAATTTAATGGGGAGTTTGGGGTCAAAATGAGTGAGCACTAGATCAGATGATAGATATTCCTTACATTTCACAAATGCTTGCTCACACTGGGCATTCCAATTCCACTCTGCATCTTTGTGAAGTAATCCATTGAGTGGGGCTATGGTAGAGGCCAGGTTTGGAATGAATTTGTTGTAATACTGGAGTTTGCCCAGGAAAGAGCGGAGGCTTGGAATATCATAGGGTCGGGGTAATTCCAATATGGCTCTCACTTTCTCAGATGATTTATGTAGGCCATTTTTATCTATCACATGACCTAGATACGAAACTGATTTTAGCATAAAGCAGCATTTGGCTTTATTTAATCGGAGATTGTGATCCTGTAACACTTGTAGCACTTTATCCAAATTCTGCAGGTGTTCTTTATCATCGCGACCTGTTACAATTATGTCATCCATGTAACACTGAACACCTGATAGGGGTCGCAGAAGTTGATCCATAGCGCGTTGGAAAATCGCTGGCGCCACCTTTGTTCCATAATTGAGACGATTGTACACATATAAGCCTTTCGACGTGTTTATTGTTGTATAGGCTTTGGTTTCATCAGATAATTCGATCTGATTAAAGGCATTACCCAAATCGAGGGTAGTAAATTTCTCACCGCCTGCTAAATTAGCATAAATATCTTCGATCACTGGCATTGTGTAGATGTTATCCTCTAATGCGGGGTTAAGAGTTCCCTTATAATCACCGCATATGCGCACGGATCCATTTGATTTTAGAATCGGGAAGCATGGTGTAGCCCATTTACTATTTTTCACTGGAGAAATTATACCCATATCCTCCAATTTGTCTAGTCCTGTTTCCATCTTTTCCTTCATTGCATATGGAACAGGATATGGTTTATAGAATTTAGGCATTTCATCACCTTTTGGTCTAAATTCAGCCTTAAATCCTGATAAACAACCAAGCTCGTCTTGAAAAAGTTCTTTATGAGACTCAAGAATTTTTCCCAGTTCAACAGGTTGACTTTGCACATTGTTCACCTGTTTAATTTTATTCCAGTTCAGCTGAAGCTCATGCAGCCATTCTCTTCCCAGGAGGGGTGGACCATTTGTAGGAACAATTAACAGGCGTAACTTCCTGTCTTGAGCATCCATTTCAGACATAAGCGTAAATGCTGATCCTGTATCGATTTCAAAATTCACTTTACGATCATTTATCGACAACATTTCCTTCAGAGGTTTCAATCCTTTGCTGTTTACATTTTTAACATTGATGTAATACAGACTATCACTTTCACTTGAGTCACTATCTGATTGATACTCTGCTTCCAAGGTTTTCACTTTGCGTCCTTTGCCACGTTTCTTTTCCGAACGTTTTCCAGCCTTACTTTTCTTGCAGGCACGTTTAATATGACCTTCCCGATGGCAGGAATGGCACGTTTCATTCTTGTAGAAGCATGTATCTGGGGTGTGACCTCGTCCAAGACAGCGAAAGCACTGAGCTGTCTGCGGTTTTGGGGCTTCCTGTTTAGTGTCAACTCTATTTACAGCGGGAGTACCCTGCATTTCCCGGAGGTTTTTAGACGTTAATTCCATAGTAATTGCTTTCTCATATGCCGTTGCGAAATCCATATCATCGTTCATGAGACGTTTCTGTATATAATCGTCACTGATTCCGCACACAAGTTTATCTCGGAGGGCTTCTGGCAAAAAGGTACCAAAATCACATTTATCAGCCATAGATTTTATCACAGACGTATACTCAGCAATAGATTCACCTGCTTGCTGCTCTCTCTTGTAAAATTTGAAACGCTCTGCAATGACAAGAGGTTTTTGCGCAAAATGTCTACAGAGAGTGTTCATAACTTCATCAAATTGCAGCTCATGAGGACGTCTTGGCGTTGATAAGTCTCTAAGGGTTTTATATGTCTTAGGCCCTATAAGCGTGAGCGTAATCGCAACTTTACGAGTGTCATCATCTTTTATTCCCATGGCCTTGAAATACTGAGTCAGTCTTTCAAAGTAAATGTCAATCGTTTCGACTTCCTCGTCGAAATTGCTGAACTTCAAGTCACAACGAAAGTCACTTTCTGAAGCTCCGTGTTCAGGGTTATGATTATCCATGATTCTCGTCGCCAATTGTTACATATATACTAAGAAAACAGACAAATCCAGTTTAGGAAATTCACGTGTATTCTTCAATCATCGGCCATTACTAAAAACCTATACAAGTGCGACATCTATCTTTAGATGTAAAAGTTTATGTGCTTAAGGAGCTACTTAGATTTATGATTACATACATGTACATATAACATAACAACAGTAGTAATGTCAAATGATTAAATAATGTTACAGTACTAATCCCTTTGCTGTTGTGGTACATAATTTGATGCATAATTGCAACAGACGATGGAATGTCAAGATGAAATGAACAGGAGAAAGGAATTAAAAACATAATTATAAAACATAATTGTGACGTTGCTCCACATACCCGCGACTCCTGTTACCATAACAACCATAACCTTTTTATTTTGAAACAATTTGTCATGACAGTTTCAGGATAAATTGTTACAATGTCATTCTACAATCTGTAGCAATTTCATCTCACAACAGGTAAATCTAATGAAATTAGAGCATTTGTATCTTTACTTTCCGGACACCCTGTAGAGTCCATACTTAATATTAGATGTGCTGTAAAATTTATTTTCAAATTATATGCTATATAAAACATAGAATCATAGTGATATCGAAAACATGGATTCAACAATCGCTGAGTAATTTCTGAGTGCTATGACTAAATCTCAAACTGAGTGAATGAATTCAAGTATGTGTAAAATATTGTGTTCAATATTTTTCCACTCGGGACACGTATCTCCTTAATTCCAACAAATGGTATTTTACGTGGCTGAATCCTCAGTCAATATTTAGTAGAAAACTTAACTTCAGTTAATCCTGCTAAATGAAGTTTAGTTTTGTAATTTCTGTTTACTCACTTGGTAATAGAGTTTAACCAAAATTTAGCAAAAGCAATTTGAAATGTAAAAGTTCTATCTTGTGTATGATTCAAAATGCTTATACAAGATCTGTAACGCATTGACTGCTATTTACTATGTGCTATATACAGTTTGACATTGATCACGTATTAAGAGATACTCTGCCTCGGCGATATATTACATGTTTCCTGTCAAACCTTTATTGCAAGTCATGAATATAACTTGGAATCATTATATAATATAGAAAACAAAGATGCAAATGCTTTAGGTTTGAAAGTTCTGACCTTTTCAAAAATGAAAATACCACATATTGTAGAATGACATCGTGACAAATACTCCAATAGTTTGACATACATATTCTTAAATAAAATGATAAATATATTAATTATAACTTTTTACAATTTGATGGAATTAAATTGTGCTTGATGTCGCACATATAAAATATCATTTAAATGGTCAATTCATCGTGTAGCTTTATATATCGGGTAAATAAACGATTTGATTTAAACAGTAAATAAATGGTTTGATTAAACATATAATTAAATTGTGCTAGACGTCATTCGTATGATATATCATTTAAATGGTAAATTCAGGGTGTAGCTTCATATATGAGTAATGAATGGTTTGATTAAACATATAATTAAATTGTGCTAGGCGTAAAACGTATGAAATATCATTTAAATGGTTAATTCATCGTGTAGCTTTATATATGAGTATTTCAATGGTAGGATTAAACATGTAATACAATTTTGCTAGACGTCACATGTATGACATATAATTTAAATGGTAAATTCATCATATCGCTTTATATATGAGTAAAAGAATGGTTTTATTTAACATATAATTCAATTATGTTAGACGATACACGTATGCTATATCATTTAAATGGTTAATTCATCGTGTAGCTTTATATATGAGTAAATAAATGGTTTGATTAAACATATAATCCAATTCTTATAGACGTTACACGTATGATATATTATTTAAATGGTAAATTCATCCTATAGCTTTATATATGAGTAAATAAATGTTTTAATTAAACATATAATAACATTGCGCTAGACGTCACACGTATGATATATCATTTAAATGGTAAATTCATCATATAGCTGTATATATGAGTAAATAAATGGTTTGATTAAACATGTAATTCAATTGTGCTAGATTCACACGTATGATATATCATTTAAATGGTAAATTCTTCATGCAGTTTTACATATGAGTAAAAAATGGTTTGATTAAACATTTAATAAAATTGTGCTAGATGTCACACGTATGGTATATCATTTAAATGGCAAATTCAGCGTGTAGCTTTATATATGAGAAAATGAATGGTTTGATTAAACATATAATTAAATTGTGCTAGACGTAAAACGTATGATACCTGTATATCATTTAAATGGTTAATGTATCGTGTAGATCTATATATGAGTAGTTAAATTGTTAGATTAAACATGTAATAAAATTTTGCTAGACGTCACATGTATGACATATAATTTAAATGGTAAATTCATCATATCGCTTTATATATGAATGAATAAATGGTTTGATTAAACATATAATTCAATTGTACTAGACGTTACACGTATGCTATATCATTTAAATGGTTAATTCATCGTGTAGCTTTATATATGAGTAAATAAATGGTTTGCTTAAACATATAATTTAATTGTAAGAGACGTCACACGTATGGTATATCATTTAAATGGTAAATTCATCATACAGCTTTATATATGAGTAAATAATTGGTTTGATTAGACATATATTTCAATTGTTATAGACGTTATACGTATATAGCTATATCATTTAAATTGTTAATTCATAGTGTAGCTTTATATATGAGTAAATAAATGGTTTTGTGAAACAAAAAAAAACTATGGAAACGCCACGGGTTATCTCTATCAATTCATATTAAATAATATGTTATCCATATTAGAGTACACATTATAAGTTGAGCTAACATTTTGACAGAAATATATTTTCTAAAAGATCCAGGATGTATTATGAATAGGTGGAAGTTATAAAATTCACGGTGCAAAAAATGGGGGACACGTTTAGTTTAAAATATTCAAAGTAATAAAAATGGTAACACTATTAAAATAGTTATTAATCTAAATCATACATCCCATACTCATTAGAATTTCAAATAGGTTAACGTATACGTAACACAACATTTGACGAATTGTCATGTGAAAATTGTAAACCTTTTTACGAAATTACAATCATGTATATTAGTTTTATGGAACACTGTCACACGCGACTGACATAAACTTGTTAAATTTGTTATGCCATTATCCAAATTAGTTATGATTATCTGAATGGATTACTTGTTGTCGAAAACTTACAATTGTTGTACACATTAATGTTTACTCACGAGGTAAGGGTGTTCAGTTAATACATAACAATGCAATTGAATACATATTGTTTGATATAGAATACCCCTAAATCTGGACAAACAACTCCACATAGTACCAGGACATACAGTACACCTTTGATGTGTCTGGTCTCTTTAGCAGATTCCAGTATGCGATGATGAGCAGAGTCAGTCATAAATGCCAACAAGAATTATTTATGTAGAAGATTCGTTTATGAGTGGCGCTGTATTGTTTTAATAGACACAAATTGAGTAGTGACAAAGGTATGTCATATCAAATGTTAAATCTTCCCTTTACAAGTATATATATACCCAGGGAAAGAAAGTTGAGTACATACAGATGATACATGAGATTCATTAATAAAATGCACCTGAATTTTTTGGGACAGTTTGCTGATTTTGAACATTTAATGTGCCAAAACCTCCCACACTGCTAGAATATTTACTCCTGTAAATCATTATTACCAGAATAAATGTCTCAGAGGCATACCTATATCAGCGTATGGCGTAAACACGGGGATCTACTTTTCAAATGGTAGCCATTGTTTTTGTAGCGTCAAACAAAAAAGAAAACTGTTCAATTTGTATATCTGGTATACACATATTTAATTGTATTGTATCGATTGATTAAAAAAGACATAAAATATAAGGTTATATAATTATTAACGTTGTGTAAGTGGTTAGATGTTATTCTAAAATGGATTGTTGTCGAATTATTTTTGAGACCATACACATACTCTTAAAAATGAATTACTTGAGTATTTCCCAAGTATAAAAATTACTTAAAGTTCAATACTTAGTTTTACTTCATTTTACTTAGGTTTTACTTATATTGTCATTTTGAGTTCTTTAATTGCTTAATTATGTAAATGAGTATTACAATTACTACAGTAAGTATTTCAATTTCTCTCCTTGCATTAGTAAATTCACCATAAATTCAGAGTGCCTGTGAAGTCATTTTTTTTTAAATTAATATATTTATCATTGTTTTAAATTACGTATAATTACTTGTAATTACTTTGAATTACTTAAAAATTATTCAGTAGTTCAAGATTATTTGTAATTTTTTACTTAAAATGAGTAGTACAAGTTCTCAATAATAGGAAATCCAAGTAATGTTTTTTAAGAGTGCTATTATTTCCAAAGATGGAGGGCATTTAACATGTGGAAATCGCTTAAAATTGTTAAGATCCCAATGGTCATTATGGACACAATTCAACTATATTTGTAATTTCCAGGACGGAGAAAATGCAGCACTCAATTCCCCGGGGTAAGAATGTATTATTTTTGTGACAGAATGTATTTCCGAAACTGATAGTACTTATTTATGAATCTGACTGTACGTAGTGTACCTATTTAGCCACCCTACTCTAGATATTGCTCGGGCTGAAAATATGAAAAAATGATTAATGTATCACATGAAACGTGATTTGTAAACTATTTATTTCTGCATTCCCGGGCCTCAGTAATAATCTAAAACTAATTCAGATATGGTGTATATTTGTAGTTGCCAAAATGATTACATGACATAAACATGTCATAGCATTACATTACCTAGATTAATTACAACCCAACATGGAGATCTTCGCACGCTCCGGTCTTCACTGCGTTCATCGACCGACGGGAGCCGAGTGAACGAAGATGTCGCATGGACATGGTGGAATCATTTGTGAAGATGCTGCATAATGTGACCGGTCATTATGTATTACAAAACATGCAATAACTGTTGATTATATTGATATCCCTTTGTTTAAGCATAAATGTATTTTATTTGGAAATTAAATTCAAGCTTAACCATTATTTATTTAGTCGTCCATCTGATTAGCTAGCAACATATCCGTTCAATAAAATGGTTTATTTAAGCCGCTCGTCTAATCTGCTAGTGCATCGTGAAATACAAACGTTATCGGAAAGAATATTTTCTGTATTTCACTCAAAGCATTGAATAACCTATAGTATTCCAACATAATTTAAGTTCATGGTTTTGCCTAGCAATTACAGAGGAATGAAATATTAATCGATGAGTGAAATTGAAATTATATCCAAAATTTTATAATTATCATTATGATTCTGATACCGCTGTTGCATAAATATTCTAAAACATGCAAAAAAGGATATGTAACAATTGACTATCTTATAGATTTAAAAAGGTAAAATACAGCTAATAGATAATTATTCGCGAATCGCATTTTTTAAAAAATAATTCAAACATGACCGTGCTCTATTCGAATTTCTCAACCAATCAGAATGCAGCATAGCCAATATAGAACGTTCTCTAATTCTCCATAGATGCACGACCATGCTCTATTCAATCTGCAATTTGCATTGTTTTGAGTGACGTCACATCTCAGCTGCACATCTGGGGCTCTGTCCGGGGATAGCTGTTCTTTTTTACTCCCTCCTCCCTCTATATTTATTTTTATTTTATCAACACCCCATGTTTGCATACTCGTTGGACAGAATGTTAGTACAAATGCACTCACCTTCGGTTCGTGCTTTGTACAACATTCTGTCCAACTCGTGCTGAATTTCACCATATTGAATGGCCTATCATTATTTATTCCTTAAATATTGAGTGGCCTATCATTATTTATTCCTTAAATAAATACCTTAAACTTGATAATTGCATGTTACTGCATTCTCTTTTGTTCAGTTTTGAAACAATATTAATTTGATAATTAGACCGCATTTAACTCTAATGCGGGCGGCGGCATATTTTCTCCCGGTACTTTTCTGCCATAAAATATTTCTCCGTAATCGTAGTGTTAGTGTTATGGCAAATATGTTGTCTGCATTAGGGTTAAACATGTTTTCTGTTTTCCCTTTCCAACATCATAATATTGTGACTTAATAAAGCATTTGATCCTCTGTCAAATATCATAAATGTGTTCCATTCGGGAAACAACGATTGTCCTTGGCTAATCTCGGCCGATTGTAAATCAGAAAAGAAGGATGGTACTCGGTTGTGATGACTTACTTTACCGAAAAAAGTCCACTTGTCTTTTACTGATAAATGCCCATTTTTAGCAATAATGTTCCCGTGCATAGGTTTCGTTGACATTAAAAAGCATGGAAACTCCTTTGAGAGAAACGAATGTATCACTTTTTCAAATCAATTGTTCCTAAAATCGGCTGAATGAGTCCTTATCGGTTCTGAATGATTAAGGATAATATATACTACGGGTCAAAATGGTAATATACTGTTGACATGATTATCTTTGAATCGAGAAAAGTTGGGGGTAAATTGGTAATGTTGGTAAATCCCTTTCCTATAGATCTTGTAATATTGTCCACTTTTGCAATTTTTATATCTGTCCAAATCTTTTATGGATTTCGGCTAGTCGTGTTTTTCAGCAATTCTGTACATTCATTTAATCTAATTGTATAGCGCATGCTTAGTACTGATTAAAATGCAATTATGGATAATGCACTGAATGCATTACCGGGATTAGTTTATTACTCGCACACGTAAATAGTCAAGACTAGTCCTAAATGAGTTATACGCATACCACTCAAGCCACGTATTCCTTTCATTATAACGAATTTTATGTAACATGACAATATGTTTTTATTCCACTATTTAATATTCGCTCTACCATGAGTATTTGGTATCAAATTAAACGTCTCTTATTCCTGCAAAATATCATTTAGTTTTTATCTCAGGGTTATAAAAGCTGAACGCATTATCAATCGTCGAACATTCCAAACGATCATTTTTTGCCTTGTAACCGATCACCCTTATGTTGATTGACAGTAACTTTTTTATATTCTCAAACGTATTTTGTTATAATAATTGACTATTTCATCACAAAGACTGCATCGTATCTATTGTACGTTAGCTGGAATTAATTTATTTGCTAATTTACTATTGGAAAATCGACATTAAGTATGTGTAGCCCTCGAAGGCACCATCATCGACACCATGCTTGAAATCAACAGTGTCGAGAAGCCTCTGCACTATTCATGATAATTCCTCGTTTACTTCTTTGAAATATAAATTGCCTTATTAACGGATGTAAAACATTTTCACAATACATTTGAATATAACATATTTAGCTTGTTACGTATTTTTCGACGTAAAGTACTATTTTTCAAAATCATCATCGACTCTACAAGTACGTTGTCTTTGCACTCTGCTTTCAATCAAAATCAGGTTTCAATGTTAAGTAATGGTGTTGACGGTTTGTTTCAATATATATTGATAATATAAAAATACGCTTTATTGATGTTATTCTTTGACCACGTAAAGATTGAGATATTTACGACCATCAACGACTCCACCACATACGACTCCAAAATACTATCCACATATTAAGTAGGTCACATGTATAATCGAACGCTATATATTTGTTGAATGAACCTACATTCATTAAATGACTATTTTGTTGTATGTGTAGCATTTTACAGTGATACCGAGCTAAGGATTTAGAGCATATTGTTCATTGTAATTACAACGTATAGTGATAAGTAAAATTGAATCTATTAAGCAGATCATGTTATTTACTTATGATGCATATTCTGTTTGTCTTGAAATGCTAAGGTAATGTGACACAAGAATTGGGATGATTGAGCAGTTCATAGTCTTATAAAATCACTGACAAATATAGATGCACATTCCCCGATATTTCTTAATTCATAAACGTTTCGTTCAGTGTACCACTAGACGAAATGTATTTCTTGCCATTATTGTAAAACAATAGATATTTCGTTGGGATAATCAGTTTTGTGACATTTTATTAATGTGCATAACTTCCCACACTCTCATTAGTATATCTGTCTTACTTATCAGACCTTTCTGATGATATAAGAATATGGCACTCACCAACGCCGAGAAGTGCCGTCGTTCCCTACAGACTACAGTGCAGGGAGAGAAAGAAAAAGAAAGATATCAAAGGCTACTTAGAGCAAGAACGTATACACCGAGAAATAACCTGTCTGCTGAAGCTCTTCAACAGATCAGAGAAAAGAACAACAAAGCATCCCGGGAATACAGGGCACGCATACGCCAAGTGTAGGCCTATATAGAAACAATCAAAACACGCCAGACTGAAGGGAACGCTCAGAGTCTAAAAGTGAAACTGCCAGGACACAAATGAAAATCCAAGAAATCCCAGAACGCATTATTAAAACATTGAAGATAAGGCGACTGGACTTAAACCAGTAAGCTTACCAAGTACCTTTCGAATCAATGCTGTGAGAGGGGTTTCCGATAATATTGTTGAAACGCGAGAATTATCGTGCTATTGTGGCGCATGCAGGACAGATACGTCATCCTCGCCCTGTTGTTGGCAAAGGAACAACCTTATTACCGTTAGGAAGAACCAGCAGGCAGCTAAGGTGGTCACCGAGCAACCATTTTTAAAACCAAAACGGACCACACGACGAGCACACCCGACACCCAGTACGTCAAGTAAAGCATCGACGCCCTATGACGTTTCCACTCTTTCAACCACATTGAAGCGTCAGCCTTTAGTACCCCCGAAATACAAGTTCAAAGTCTTCAGAAAGAAGAAGAAAAGGAGAGGCCCGATAAAAAGAACAGACACTGTAGATATTTGCAAGGCATGCAGTGTCAACTATTCTTCGTATTTACAATCGCATTTCGAATGGATCAAGTGCTCTAAATGCCACGACTGGTTTCATGATTCCGGGAAATGTTCTCGTGTAAAGGGGATACTCATTGGAGAAATATTTACATGCTTTAATTGCAATAAAATACGACCTTAAATGTGTAAATTATGTAAACGTTATTGTTTAAAAACCTAAGCGACCATCAGCGACACTGTTAAATAACACTTAATATCACAAGGAGGAGTGATTGACCTATTCGTAACAATGTTGTATTTTGATGTAAGAAGACACGTGTGTCTAATTTGTACATTCATTTTGTCGATTGACGAATTGACTTGGCATATTATTTAGCTTAGAAAACAAAATCTTGAAATTAATTACCTTTAGGGAAACTCAAAACAATGTATTTCAATAATTATCTTAATAAAATTCTCTTGTTAAGATAAACAACAACTATTGCAATTTATTTTTGTTCATGTGATTAAATAATTCAAACTTAATACATTAGTTCATCTTTAAACTCAAAATTAATTTTGAAACATGAATCAATGTAAGCCTATGTATGCACCATCATCGACACCAGCAATTTAAGAGTATATTTACGTTTTGATGCACAATCAAGTAATTGTTTAAAGGGTAATACAAATATTTTGAGAAACGCTTCTTAAACCCCTTGGCTAATGGTATATGCATTTATATCTCAATCTAAAATTACATTTTTTCAACTTTTATATTGATCAAATGTGAAAGAGATTCGTGGCTTGACTGATACGTGAGTACGCTGTAAATGAAAGGTTTGAATAAGAGACTTCACAGGATGCAATCATTGCGTTAACTTCGTACAATAGTGGAAAGAGAAAGAATTTGACATCGTTTCGTTTAAAACAATAATCATTAGTCTTGAACTCTTCAAACTAATCACAGAAACGAATATGTCGGAACTTTGAAGGAACGATTTTGCCTTTTTTCTTATTTCACGAGTTGAAAGCAGAATCTCCTCAACATTTTTATTACGAACGTGTGTTAGAATTATATTTTTAAAGAAACTCTTCAAGTTTGCGAACTAATAGTTCATAAGAAGACATAACTGCTATTACTGCGTAAACGGGGCCGGGTTACAAGAGCAGATCTTAACCATTTTGAAGATAAGTTTCGGTAACTAGTTCGAAGAGTGGAGAACCAGTGAATAATTCAACAATAAAAAACGATGCAGGTACTTCGAAGCATTGAGCAATCGAATCGATAACCGAATCATAAGTGAACTTTTGATTTGGCAATTTCAATAGCTCATCCGAATGTTTGTTCCGTATATGATGCAATCGGAGAAGTGTTTTTGTTCTCCACGACAACCAATCCTGGTAAGTATTTTTAAATCAGTTATATGGTCTTAAATTTAACTTTCTCAGTTCATTCTCTATTTCAAATATCATAGATCATAACATTTATTGCAATTTCCAATTGCCAATTGTCTAAAATGGACTAATGGTGCTATGAAAATAGCAAGACGCGAATTAGGTCTGCTTTGATAAGTTAATTGATCGCTTAAGCTGAAAAAAGCGTTGGTGACAAGTACATAAGTAGGAATCGATACCATTACTTGAAACAAACCATCAATGATTCTACATATGTATATGTCATTAAGATCCTGTGAATTTACTTGATAAACAAATTTAAAACCATTTTGATTATTTGTAGAATTTGGTTTAACGTCCAAATCTCATGAACAAAATCGACTTCCAAAGAGCGCAAAAGCAACTACATCATGGATGCTGTTTTCCAATTGATGTTTTCCATCTTCGTTTTGGCGGAAATAATTACAACAGAAGGTGAGCACACCGATATTATTTGAACATTAAGAATACACTGAGCAATGTTTTAACATATCGTCTGTCAACACGTTCATTTGAAGTATGCACGGCACTGAGAGAGCACGTGCTCATGATTGTTAACGTGGTCACATCCTGCAATTTAATTGAACATCAGATAATTTGGGATCTCCGAATACGATAGAATATGAAAGAGTTATGGGACCTACTCACGTCTTCTGCATTGGAGCTGATTTTTGCATCATAATAAATGAATTATTGTGCTATATCTGTATATATAATTTGAAGAGTCTACCCTATCCTTGTAAAAAGTTTTAGATAGAAACTTAACTTTAAAGTGCCCCCCCCCCACCTTAGAGCTTGTATGATTAACACTTTACACAGGGAAATAACAATTGACTGCTATTATGGTAAGGGGTTAAGAGTACTATTATGTCTATTCTTTGACCGTCACAAAAATGGATGTCGGGATATACAAGTGTCAAGACAGTTTCTGGTCCATCACAGCTATTAATCCATGGTATGAAATCTCTAGGACGTCTAATAAAGGAGCTGGTAGCACACTATAGCGCAGCGATATTTGACCTAACATTAACGTACTCACATATGTTCCCTTATAACCGTTTAATATGCTTCCGGCTTTAAGGCTGGATTTTGCCTGAATAAAATCATAATTTTTCCGAATTTAGAGTACACAATGTAACAGAAAATAATACAAAATGATTTTAAATATATGATTTAGGTTTCTAAGCTATAAATTTGAGGTTCATTTTCTTATCAATACCAAAAAATTATGTAATCAGTGTATCGACATTTTGTATTGTTTCTCAGGTATTAATAAGATAAAATTTGCAAATGAATCACTTTTATATTAGAATGACAAATGCTTAAATTGTGCTAGTTTTTCGCAAAATGGGTCTCAATACGTTTTGAGACGGACTTTTATTCAGCGGTGAACATTATCAATAAAGGAGGGCATACTGCTCTTCCTTGACTAATTGGGACTACAGCTAAAATTATATTTCTCGTAGTTAGATATAGCTCAGTTGCTTATAAAACAACGATCAAGACTTGGTCGAATTCATGAATAATTGAGAAAAATCGTTATCATTATCTTCCTAAAATCTGTATCCAGCGGTAAGGTCAAAGAAGAAACGACCATCAGAAAACTTGATGATAGCGCCTCGGAAGAATTGAAAGGCGTCGTTCGATTGCATATGACTCTAATTGATTATTACACATGCCCTTGGAATATACGAGCATTCCAATACCTCTGTAATATTTAATTAGATCTTACTTATTTGTTATTGTATTACGTTTTATAAAACATGAACAATTATTTGTTGTTAGACCCATTGCGATTATATGGAAAAATTCTGGTAATAAAGTGTTTTAAATGGCAAGAAAAATAATATGTTCCCAATCATAAATTACCTTAATATTCCACATGATTTTGTTGAATCGGCTTTGCTCATATTTGAAAAATCAAACAAAATCTGAAAAATACACTTGCTAAATTACACTAATTAAACACCGACATCTACAGTATAGTATATTTTTACATCATGATAATTTCTTTGTTCGCATGCTTAGAATAACGGTCTGTGTCTTATAAAATGTATAAAAGTTCGAATCAAATTATTTAAGTTTTTTGACCCCTTGTGATGAAAGGCATTTTCGACCCGAAACCCGGAACTTTTTTCAGCAAATGGTATTTTAAAAGAATCAAGACATATACAGCTTCATATATAAATATTGCTTCAAATGTTGCTGCACTATAGTGTGCTACGGATGCCTCATATTCGGAAGTCATACCATGGACTATATCTCACACCACTTCATAATGGGATATAACTTGGAATCCCAAACACCCGGATGTATTATGTACAAATTGTTCGCCGTTATGGATCTCTGTGCACGGTTCGAGAAATATGTTTGGAGACAAGGCAATTGAGCAAACCGTTGTTCCCGCTTCCAAATTAAGAGGAGACGCAAATGTTCCTTATGGGGATTTTAACATATCTTTTAAGCATTATATTCGTTTATATACCCGTACGAGAGCAAAATTATCAGAAACGATTGATCTCTTAATTATTAATCTTAATAAAACATATATTTTTTCATTATATTCGTGCATAGCGTGAGGAAAACTTTGATTGAAAAGTGAGAAAATATTCCGAAAGATATGGCCAAGTGATCAGTTGCTAGTTTCCATATTAGAAAAAACAATTCCGTTCGACTTACAACACTTTCATGCCAATCTTACCGCACTACAAACTCCAATATCGATGCAACAACTGAATAAAAGTACTCATCTTTAAATAACATTATATAGTTACGTTGAAACCCACATATGTACAACAGTTCACCAAAGGAGACGCTTCACTTTTATCTAGGTAAATCTGTTCAGTGGTTCGAAAGCAAATCTATTGTGCTCGTTTCCGAATTATGTTGTTCAATCTTTTATTGATTAAACTCGGTATATTGACTATTAAAGCAATGACAAAGAATAATACTTCTGATGGTGTCATCGCTTTATATAGCGTGCTGGTGTAAAAACAAATTTGCGTAATTAGTTTGATTTAGAACTTCCAGGTCACGCAAATAGCTACGCGAAATGCATCGTGAGAATATATTGACCAATCAGATTTAGTTCCTTTTGAGTGCATATTTGCTCCATAGGCCAAAATGCCCTAATACGTCACTTCCGCTGAATAGAAAAAAGTAGTATTCAAAAATAAATGTAGTCCCAACACAATTGTGATCATGACGAGTCAGTAAGCTAGTATGTAGGCACATTTGTAATCTTTTTGCAATGACAACATGCCATTTCTTCTGAAAATGCGTTTATTTGGGTTATCTGAAGGAAAATTTCGAGTCAAGTGGCGTATTAATTTTGCCTTCATTTTTGTGAATTTCAATTTGTGTCTGCAGAGAGAGGGGGTAGTGTCACAATTGACCAATTATTTCAAAAAGTAGATGGTTGGCCCTTATTGAGTTTCGTGTCAAGATGTAGCTTAGACATAGCTTTAGAACCTCAGATAGGCCAGTGAGGCCACATAAATCCATAACTCGAGATAAAAAGTCAGGCGTTTGCCCTTTTGCCCATTGACTAGTATGGTGACGTGAATTAGGGCAGTTTTGCCTATTAGTCACATGTGAAAGTGACCAAAATTTTTTAAAACTACTCAGAATCACCCAGAATTGAAGTTTATTAGTGTGAAACATATTTTGGACGGAGGCAAAAAGGGGAATTTTCATGAACAAATTTAATGTTTTTGCTGAATCAGCAGTTTTCGCTTTTTACCCAAAAAACCACTAATTTGGACGATATTTGGCTACAATTTTGTCCTTAGTGACCCCTAAATGTCATATGTTGTCGTAAATGGGGAAGCCAACGAGTTGCTATTCATAATAAAGATTGAATTTTCCATCTTATGGTTTCCAGTATAGAAAGAAGGTACATATCGGGGGTGCAGTCAGAAATTGGTGAGTTAAGTGTCAATTTTTGATGTATTTGTTCACTCTGAATGACTACATTCAAGCTAAAAAATATCTCAAAAGTCCCAATTCTCTAGGCCAGAGTCAAAACTGATCAAATTTGTCATCATTTTTCAAATCAGGAGGTTGTTGAATGGAATAAAGTATGAAAAAGTGATGATTTTAGTAAGATTTTGCCAAAAAGTAGGCCAAATTTGTCCAATTTTCTGGTTCACGGTTCAGTGATTTTGGCTAAAAATCGCAATATGCAATAAAATACCCAATTTCTTGACACGATAATGAAAAATGTCACCATCAGGCAGTGGATTTCATGATGTAAATGAAAAACTAGTCAAATTTAAAGGAAAACCATTGGGTTCTTGGAAAAATGACCCCAGGGGTAATGAAGTAGCCATATTTTTCTTAATTGCTGTCAGAATATTCTTAAACTGCACAAAACTACTTGAAAAACTCTAGTAAATTGGAAAAACGCAATTTAAAGCCAGAAATCATCCAACCATGTGGCTATTAGGCCAAAATGCCCTAATACGTCACTTCCGCTGAATAGAAAAAAGTAGTATTCAAAAATAAATGTAGTCCCAACACAATTGTGATCATGACGAGTCAGTAAGCTAGTATGTAGGCACATTTGTAATCTTTTTGCAATGACAACATGCCATTTCTTCTGAAAATGCGTTTATTTGGGTTATCTGAAGGAAAATTTCGAGTCAAGTGGCGTATTAATTTTGCCTTCATTTTTGTGAATTTCAATTTGTGTCTGCAGAGAGAGGGGGTCACTGCATCAAATGTGGAATTTCTAGTAATTTCTAGACGTGCTTAGTCGGTCTAGGAACTCCGTGTATCTAGAGATTTCTAGGCGTGCTTAGACGTGCTTAGAGCTGGCGTGGACAGAGCGTGACTAGAGTCTAGAAATCTCTAAGCACGCCGTGGTTAGACACAAGACAAAATTAGTCGTTATTAAATTGCCATGTGAGATTTTGCGCTGTATATGGAAACATTTAAATTATAATTTACCGCATGTGTTAATATTTCGTGTTTTGCTTGAGCTAAATACGGGATATCAAATCAAAAAGAGTATGTTTTCACTTTATATCCGACTTGAGTCACGAAAAGTACATCGCAACATGGCTTTTTAATTGTTTACTTGTTATAAATTAAGAGGGTCTGTTTAAATGGGTATTTCCACTAATCAACACCCATTATTTCGCATTGACAAGTACCAGGGCCGAATCCAGCATTTGCTAAGGGGATGACTTTTGAATTATTCCAGGGGTGAGGTCACATTTGATATTTGCTAAAAAATTACACGAAAACTGCTCAAAATGGTGAAAGAATTATTGGCCATGGGATACAGTATTATTTTAAACTAGACATCTCTATCGGCGAGGGGGGGGGCTAACTTATTCCAGGGGTGGGGTCACATTTGATATTTGTTCAAAAATCACACGAAAACTGCTCAAAATGGTGAAAGAATAATTGGCCGGTGGATGCAGTATTATTTTTAACAATACATTACTGTCGGCGAAGGGGAGGGGGCTAACATATAGTTGAAATTACAGAATACGCTACCTTAATTTTTGATGATCTATAAACATAATCTTGTCATAAACAACTACTGATTTATATATGTGAACGGATATTTGTAAATTTGGTTTAAAAAAGAAACTGAATATAGGGTAAAATGAGGGAGACACAGACGTCGGAAGAGTGTGGATAAAATCTAATCAACACTAAGCTGAGACAGAATGAGAATCATATGTCTGGACTCACAAGATTTTCATAAACATATTTGTTGATTGCTCACGAAAACAAAAACAAATTTCAGGGTTTATTGGCATCACACAATATTTGCAAAATGGGGGAGTGCATTTTCCCAGGATTTAAAAAAATGCTTTACTTTAAATGTCGCCCCTCATACTAGCATACGCTTTAACTATCAGATTCAGTAGCACCCTGCCCTTGATATATTAATACATAGTTTTCTTGTACTCCTTTTCAAAAATACAACGAACTAAATACATAGTAATAATGATCTTGGAATTGATTTCTTAGATCTGTAATCTAGATCACACAATAACTAATTAACTGTCACAACGAGAAACACTATATAATAAACATCAATACGACGAGATAATAGATTTATTATCCAAATTGAATAATAAATGATAAGATCGGGTACTGTTGAATAATATTCTGCCCGGGATTTGTTATTAATCATATAGAAATGTCTTATCCGAACAGCTTACATGTACGTATTATCCGTTGCGGCCATTAACAATTTTACATATCTAATAAGCTAAGTAAATAAACATGCGTCGACACAGTCGCAGTTGACTATGAAAAGTTCAATCATCAATCTTATTTTTATTTTCTTGATTTATTGTGTTTAAAAAAGAAAATGTTTGATTTTTAAGTTCAACCTTTAATTCTTATTATCAAGAACGCGCATGCAAATTTGCCAACCATGTACATTGTTTGCAGTCTGCGCAATTTAATGTAAATCATTGTACATTTTTCGATATACTGTAATACTATTCATTATTTGTAAAATTGAACCGAATATAATCTAAAATTAATCAGCTTTAAATACAATGATTACATGTCATAAAAGTTGCCTTAAAACAATACAATTCGTGCGTTTGTAAATGCTCTAAAGCCCCGCTAGTATATGAACGAATCCTAAATAGAAATGAGTAAAATTCGTTCCCATTAGTGTGTACACGTTCTACACCGAGACTTCTCCTTTAAATCAAATCAGTCCACTAGTATGAGTTAAGAATGGACAGAGGGACGGATGGCTTCATTCAATGGGATAATTAAGATATTTCAAAACCAGTGTCATTCTTCTATGCATACATCACTCCAATCATAACATAAAACAAGCTGTTTATTTTAAAACTATTCTTTACGAATTGATGATAAGTGTATAATGTTCAATCATACAAATCGCAGTCAGTGATTGTTCTCCACACTCACCCCTCCCCCTTCCTGACATGAACTATTTTGTAAAACCATTGACAGTGTGGAAAGGATTCTTACACTCGAGTGTCAAGGGGGGGGGGCAGTTACAGAAATATACAAGGCGATGGTTCAAATTGGACAATTTTCAAAACTGCTCAACATGGTGAAAACTTCACTTTTTTAAAGAATGCTTGCCCGGCGAGTGGTTTGCTCTGTATTGCGAGAGAACAAAAACTTTGAGTTAGGATTTTTCCTAATACTATCATTAATCTTAACAACTTTTTAAACCGTCTCTGACTTCATATCATGCCAATTAATACCATTATTGTGTTGACAGGATTAAATATGATATCTATGGAATTATAATTTAATGAACTCAATAGTCTAAATGATAATAAGTTCATAATTTAGTCTTGGCTGACTAGTCTTGCTTCATCAGAGTTGGATTGCAAATACCTCCCTAAATCAAATATTTAAAATTTACAAATTTACTAGTGTACGGGTTGGGGAAACAAGTCTCCATCCAACCACTAAAGTTTAAAAGGAAGACTATAGTGTCCCGTGAATTCATTATAATTATCTTAGACAATAGTGAAGCGGTACAATCCTTGGAGTGTTAATTACTCGGAATGCAAGTTTGATTTAAAATAACTCATTTGGATCAAATATTTAAATTCTACTAGAATGCGGGGAGTAGAAACAAGTCTCCATTCAAGCACTAAATATCAAAAGAAAGATTTCAGTACCCCTTAACTTCACTCCCGGACTTCACTATTCACCACCACCCCTCCCCTTCCCCAAGTATCCCTTATGACCCCAGAATGTTCGTTTCTGTGCCCCCCCCTGTCCATGGCCAGTAAGTAATCTATGTGTATATTGGCTCCCTCCCAAAGGTGGGAAAACCAGATGCAGGCATAGACATTGACAAGGTAAGGGGATTTAAATATAAAAATAGTCTTGTTTTTGGCTCCGACTTATATATTTTGGCACTGTTTAACGGAGCCGGTTTAAGGAATGAGAGGCAGAAATAATTCCTAGAAATAAGACGGCCTCATCGCGATAGCCGCGACCCCTTTGTCTTTATCCTTCCACAATCGGCAGATAAGAGTGGCTCTGGCATACCAGAATGAGATGGCCTGTCTTTACTGTAATCAAGATATGGTACCTAACCGCAGTTATTTTGGTTTTATAACGGGGATATTGCTCGACCTTGAATAACAAATAAAAGGCATGTTCTTATTTCTGTATTTGACCTTTGATTGTGTATTAAGTTGAGCTGCATGCCAAACGTTAAGATTGTTAAAACGCTTAAAATAAAACTTTATTCCTCTCAATTTACATAAAAATGAAACCGATTAGATTCGAATCTCAGTCACACCAGCACCACTGGTCAAAGGAAGTACAAATATCTATATTTTTAATCAAATGTCTGGGAATTTGATAACTGTCTGGGATCCAATGTTAATTTTATTGAAGCAAACTAAGAAAAGTATAAAGATGAATTTTAAACGTTTAGAGGGAAAAGTCAAATATGCATTGTAACCCTAAAAATAATTCATTAAAGTGTCGTACACATTTTATAACATTTATGTAAATAAAACAAATAAAGCACAACCCTAATGCCCTATAATGAATTCATATCGGCGCTAAACGGCCCTTGCAATAAAAACGCATCGAAGCAGGGAATGCTTGGAAAATTCTTCCGAGACTGACTTTTGTTATTTCAAAATTGAAATATGCCTAATTCCTATGAACACGCGATCTTTTTCCCTGGGTTTTACTCTATTTTAGATTTACTAGAAAAATGTTCATATGATGATTGCGTTTGCTTCTCACGAGTTCATTGAAACGTTCAGTCGTAAAACTTTAGAGATCAAAAGACTAATTAGGCACCTGATTGCGAAAGTTTGATTGCATTTCGATCGCCGGGATTTTACAAACGTATTGTTTAAGTAGCGATCGTGTTCTTGGGATCTTGATAACTTCCTATTTTAAGTTTTGGGTTGAAAGCAATGAGTATGTCGGACTTTCTCAAGTCCACATAATGAAACAATAACCCTTTATATTAGTCCAATCGGAATTTGCATAAGCATACCAGTTTCATATTGCAAAAAGAACTGTAATTAATAGCCTACATAAAAGCATCATGATAAATAAAACATTAAAGCATATATAAAGCCTATCGTTATCGCACCCCCCCCCCCCCCCCCCCCCCTCCTGGCTACGCCTATGGATATTTTGGCAACTTTCACGTTTACCCCGCCCCCTAATAATTCTTGCGCCCCCTCTAAATATCAGACCCGTCAGGCGTTGAGGCATGGATCAGGATACCCTGACTCCCAAGCTGTGCGACTTCTGGCAACCGCTACACCTATATTCCCGGGGAAAACGCTTTTAGAAAAATTGTCAAATATGGTCGTGTGTGGGCAAACACGGAGGAGGAGGAGAGGGGTGCGTGCATTGTGTGCGACCCTTCATCAGTTGTGTACCTTATTTTTTGTATGAATTTCTTCCGAATAGTTATGCTAGAGGGGTTCTGATATTTATTTCTGTTTTCAAATGAAATAATTTCACCCTTGCCCGACTGACTTGTAGATAATGCACGAATCAAATAGCATGGAGATCAGATAATCAGGTTGATTCGTATTTTCGCAATCAGATGAATTAACTTATTGTTTTCTCTGATTAAAAAGCGGTTTGGAGCTACTTTTACAGGATTTGTAAATTCGCAATCAGACTGGCTTATTTTAATATTTAGTCAGTGAAAGAGGAGGGGACTATAATGTAGAAAATTGTTTTGATTTCGACACTAACTGAATAATTTATCACAATTGTTAAATAAGCAAACAGAAACAGGTTTAAAAATGAGAATAGAGGCAAAAAAGTCTATACATAAAATGTAATTAAAACCCGGGAATTTAAAGCAATTTTAGACTGTTAGATGATCTCTTCTGTAATCAAGGTGATGTTGGTACACTTCCGCCGTTAGAAAAACAAAGACTAACACCCCAGTCACATTTGTCGCACGGCGGCCGCAAGTCGACCGCAGAACAATTAAATCGGTGAATTTCTGCGGCGAGCGTAGAAAAACTACGCTCGCCTTGCGGCCTCCGTACGGCGAATGCAGATTTTTACAGGCCGCAGGGAAGGCGTAGAAATTATAACTCGGAGTTATAATAATTGTTCATTTCTGAGGTCCCCGTAAAAAGCAACTGGCTCAACAAGATTGAATCATTATTTGTCAATGTTTCACGATCACTTTTATTTGATATTACATCCTAGCACTATGAATAACATTTATAAATTGTCCTGATGTAAATAAAATGAAAAAAGTATTATTTATCAACAGAAATTTAAAATTCACCGTGCGGCTGCCGTGGGAAATGTGACTGCAAAAGTATGAGAGCGCAGAAATTCTGCGGCGAGCGTAGAAAAGCAACTGGCCGCAGAAATGATAGACCGCACGGCGGCCGCAGGAAATGTGACTGGGGTGTTAGACAAAGACTACATAGCAATTAATCCTTTTGTAATCATTAAATGTTAGATTCTTATTATTTTGTTGGACAATGTTCAGACTTCTGACCAAGATTAAATCATTTATGTTTGTATTTAAAAAATAGTATTTCAATCAGACAGACGTTCTAATGAGTTAGAAAAATACACTTGTCCATTTCCTCTCAAGAAGTTTTCAAAGGTAATCAAGTCGATTTGTTTGAGTGTTTAGCATTGTTTTTCATAACTTGAGGCTTCCATGAACAGAATGACTTTGAAATGAGTTTTTATAATTTTAGCTTTTATACGGACATGCTTATTGTATATTTCTATATGAACGTTGTGGTTATGTGATGTAACATCGCCCCCCCCCCAAATTACAGGTATACAAATTTTGGTCGGAATGCATTAACTTGCAATTAAAAGCAATTTTAGACTGTTAGATGATCTCTTATGTAATCTAGGTGATGTTGGTACACTTCCGCATTTAAGAAAACAAAGACTAAAACAAAGAGAACTAAGCAATTAATCCTTTTGTTATCATTAAATGTTAGATTCTTATTTTTTTATTGGACAATATTAAGACTTCTGTCTCCGATTGTTATGCAGCTATGTGTATAAAATCATGTGAACAACATTATCGTGGAAACTCCCATATTCATTCTCATAATGTCTTACAGCTATTTCGCAAATGACATAATCCTAAACAACATATGGACATAATATTGCAGAACTGAGCGAAAAGAAAGGTGGAACAAATCAGATTAAGATATTTTATTTTTGAAATGCACAAAGGGCAACAGTTGAAGAACAAAAGTTAAAGGCGTTGTGAAATAGATCGTGCTTTTATATGATTCCCTTTTATAGTGCCCTACCCTTTGCATTTGTTCGACTTCACTTCTTAAATGAGAGTTTCGTCTTCTCGTAGTTTATAATTAGACTCTGCACGCAGCGTAATAGTGCCCCTATTATCCATGTTCATGTTCTTATTCGATTTTTCATCAGTTATGACTTGGTAACATTTGCTCAGATTTTCATCACGGCGCCCGGCCGATTGAGTATTTTGTTCAGAATTGAATACAATTTTGAACAAAATACTCATCGGCCGGGCGCCGGTGCTGAAAATCTGAGCAAATGTGACCACAGCATTATAAAAGCATACTCTTTAATACACGAACAGATTCAAAATGAGACTTTATCTATCAGAGAAATAAAATGGAAAATTTGTATTATGAAAATATTAACTGATGCATTGTTTAGTATTAAATATTAAGTTTTACAGTCGGAAACCTCAAGGGGCGGGAAATTTGATTAAACAAAACGCCGGATTAATATGTGGACAACTTGCAAATGAAATGTAAGTAACATGACAGAACGAGTATGTACGCCCAATAAATACTTTTATAGTTTTAATTTGCATTCAAAGGACCCCGTTTGTAAAATTGATAGAAATGAATAGTTTTACTACCGGAAAAAAAACTGAGAAATATCTACCCGATTCGACAGAATAGTCATCATCATATCAGTGCGAAAAATTAGCTATATATATTTTCTATGCGATATACACCTGATATTGATAGCCTTCCACGATCATGGTCCGTTGACATCATCAACCTTGTGATTTGCCATAAGTGATTAACCAACATTTTTTGATTAAAAGTCGGGGTTGACGTTTCTTGACTTTTCACACTGACATCAAAACAAAACATAATGTGAAAATAAAAGGCATAAAATGGCCATTAAAAGTACATTTTTTAACAAAAGTATCAACTTATATTACACTGCACGCAAATACAAAGTGAAAAGAACGTCTTCCCGGAGATTGAAATACGGATCGGTAAGTCAACAAAACTATCTGTTAAATAAACAAGCTTAGCCTATGTCTGCGATTGTTTGTCTGAGTGGCCAGATGTTATCCGTTTCGGATAATAAATTTCTGAGAATACTACTGATATCTAGAATACATCTTCCGTGATATTTTTCATAAAACTACCCTTTGCATTTGTTTGACTTCACTTCTTAAAAGAGAGCTTCGTCTTAGTGTAGTTTAACCAGACTCTTCACGCAGGGTATCATAAAACAGGCATCTTAGCTGCAATTTTGAATAATAGCGTAATTCATAGCACAATATAAATTAACCCGCCTCTGTTTAATTCAAATATGCATTACCCTTAAGATTTATATACTTAGACACCTTTTCATTCTTGATTCGAATTTTTATCTTGTCTTCATCTAAATTTGTGGATTAATAACAGTTTTTAGTATACAAATTGAACATACAAAATGTAGCGTATTGATTACACGTTACAGTGGCGTAGCCAGCTTTCAGTCGGGGGAGGGGGGGGGGTGCGATCGTGGCATAAAAAATGTTTTTGAAGATTTGTTTTGAATTTTACAAAAATTGGTGCAACTTCGTTCAAAATCGAGCTAGAAGCTTCAAATAAAAAGCATTTTATGACTTTTTTCTTCTATCTAATGGTTCTATTTTCATTGGTTATGGAGGGGGGGGAGGTGCGATCGCACACATCACATCCCCCTGGCTACGCCTATGCGCTATATTAATATAACAAGGTTATCATATCATGCCATTAGTTAGATGGTTAACTAATATTAACACAAAATAATAATACACGATAATTAAAAAAATAAACCTCGGTATTCGGGCCTAAAATCCAAGGATACGTGTACCATTACTTAAGTGTAAGCTGCAATACCATATCGAATACCTGTACCATTACTCAATAATAAGCACTAGTAAGACCATAATAACAAGCTTAATAACTAGCTTATCGCAAGTTATTCCATACGATTTTGTCTTGTGTGTTTGATTGCGTTTTTGCTTCTTCAAAGACGGGATATCCCAAAATTACCTTGATTACAGCATTGGCTTTCAAGAGAGTCCATGATTGCAGTCTACATGGTCTATAGGCTATTTTTAATTCCTCGTTATTTTAGTTGTGTATCTTTGAATCTGATTATCATATACAATTTACTTTAACCAATTTTACCCGTTTTTTGAACTTCAAAACTGTCACATACATATTGGGTGTCCCTAATCATAATAGGACCAATAACAAATAACATAATTAAAACTGGAAAACATACAATACAGTCATATTCATCATATCTCATCAATTTCTCCGGTTTGTATCTCCCGGTAATCTTTATGCCTTGAGCCACCCCCCCCTTACAGATACTTTAGATACACTTATTTTGACGCTACTTAATTTGACGAATTTGCTCAATTTCAAATATTGGCGGCTATTTAATTTGGCGGAATCAGGACTGTTTAATTTTTGTCTATGTTTATGCATGGGCTATCAAAAGATTCTCTTGAAAGCCCATGGTTTATGTCATTAGGACGGGTATTTACTAAGATATTTTCTGTATTTCTTTTGGGATAATGTATGACATGTTGATGACATGCTCAGTTGACAGGAAAAGGGGCCCCACAAGTTTAATTTCTGAAGTGCATTTGACAAAAATTCCAAACTGAAATTTGACGGATTTTAATTTGGCGGATTTTCTGACTCCGTCAATCCGTCTAATTAAAACGGGAGCCAAATTAAGAATCTTCAGTTATATCAATATTATTTTGTATCTATCTGACATTATAATTTCGAAGAGAGATTCTCCTGGCCGGGGACATTCGGGATTTCGAACATAATAAACTTAATTTGAAATTGAATCTGAAATTCTGTCAGAATGGAATACATGGACCTGGTTACATGGTTTATCTTATTCTAAATGGACAAATAAGATCGCAGGGGCAGGAAACTCCCCCGTAGTTGACATTTTGTTCATATAAAAGGCATTTGCATTAATCCTTTTGATAACTTTCTTTCGTAGTTGGTCTCTTGACCCGAAACATTCTGGCTACAACAATACAATTGAGTTTTAGAGAAAAAATTGTGACTAACCGCCCTAAGAAGAACGTTGGAGCTTTTAAAGACCACATTAAGCCCCTACTTTAACTAACATCCTAACCCATGTTAAAGCCAAGCTTTTCCAGGATATCTTCAATCAATCCTCAACCCCTGTTAAAGACCCATTTTACAGGGTGTCTACACCGGGGCCTACCCCCTTGACCCTCGTTAAAATCCTACTTTTGAAGGTAACATACCCCTTCAACCTCCCTTCAAAACCCTACTTGTACAGGGTACCTCATCCTAAATCCCATGTTAAAGCCCTTATATTTGCCGGGTACATACACACCCCCCTCCCTCTCAAGCCGTACTTTTGCTGTTCCCCAAAGCTGAATTCATTTGTGAACTATTATTTTGCTATAATGAATCCTGGTGGATGTGATATCTGTAAAATATACAAAATGTACATTATATATGCGGTCTGGGGTGTGAGGGGGTTCACTTTAAAAAAAATTTCAGTGGGGGGGGGGTCTCACTCACAATGTAAATATACAATTTACAATTCAATACATAATTTGCACGAGTCTTAGGTTTGAATGAATTAAAATGACGTAAGCTAAGTGTAAAATTTTTGAAAAAAGCCTATCAAAAGACGAATTGTTTTTTGAAAACCTTGCGAGGAAATCAATATTGATGTACCGTATTGAAGTCATAAACAACAGCTTCGAGATGTCAGTCCGAAGACTATCTCCCGGTTGTCATGTTTATCTAGGAAACTGGTGGTTGTAATCATAATGATAATAGGACACACGGCAAAAAATGTGTATCAAAATCCGTTGAAACCTGCTTACAGGTAATACATTTGTATTATCAAAAATACAATCTTGTTCTGACCATCGTGAATCCTGAACATTCCAAAAAGGGCATATTTTGTATTCACCTTGTAACTGTTTAACTGTGTCTAGGTGATCTTCAGTCATTGACAGTTGTAGAGACTAGTTGCAACTTTAAAAAGAAAAAAAATTAAAAAGAAAAAAGACACTAGTTGCAACTGGTGATGTTTTCCATGGAAAGCCGTGAGCACGCTTTGCAAACTATCTCTGGACTCTCTCTCTCTCTGGACGGCAGAGGTGGGGGGGGGGTTGCGACGAGTGCGAAGGCACCCCCCCCCCCAAAAAAAAAAGCTTATAAAAACATAACCATTAGATAGAAGAAATAAGCTTTCAATTTTTTTATTTGAAGTTTTAATCTCATTTTTGAAGAATTTTGAAAGATGCATCAATTTTTGTAAAATTCAAAATAAATCTTAACATTTTTTGGGCTCGCTTAATAAGTTATGCCACGATCGCACATCATGACATCTTATTTCTTCTCAGTCCTGAGATGATGTTTCAGGTTAAACAGAAAGATGCTATGAGTATCAGAATGGGATCGCACCACATGGGGAGTAGTTTCCAGAAAGATTAGAATAGGGTGAATGTGGTAGCCTTGCCCAAGTCGTATCTTTTTCCTATCTTGATTTCTATTATTCAGATAAGTAAAAAGCTCTTTGAAAGTGTTCAAAAAATGATGAAAACTGCATGTGATTGAAATTTTGGCCAGTAAGAGTTCCAGCCCCCCCCCATCTACCCTTGGCTTTTACCATGGACATGGAGGAAATTTAGGAGTCATTTTCAAATGCCCGATTACAAGATTACAGTGATTTATTTCCGCCCGATAACAGTGTTGTTGGTGGGCAGAGGAAATCGAGTATGTATTGATCTAGTTAATTAGTGATTACAGATAGATTAAAGGAAAAGTGACTTGAAAGTGAATTCTCAAAATCGAGAATTCTGATTGTAATCAAAACTATATGAATTGATACTAATCGCATGGACATGGACTAGTATTTTGAATCATTTCATATCCTATCCAACAGCAAGTGAAATCAAATGATCAAGCTACATTATTTATTGAAACTTAAATAAGGGAAATATTTTTTTACCTTTTATGTTAGTCTCAGATGTTGCTTGCAATTTTTTTGAGTTTTTGAGGCGTACTTATGGCCACTTGTGTAATCATTAGAGTTTTTAGTCATTGAGGTACATTCTAAAATTGTCTCTGTTTATCAGGTTTAGATTGGTCATTTTGACTATATATAATTGTTAAGTTTTAAGCGCAGTTTTGGTCTATATGCTTATAATAGAAAACTTTAAGATGATTTGGTCTACGCTACTCTTTGCATTCGTTTGACTTGTAACTTCTTAAAAGAGAGCTTCGTCTTCGTAGTTTAACTAGACTCTGCACGCAGGGTAGGTCTACGCCATAACAAAACCTTTAAAAAGAGGCATACTATTGGTCTAGACCTGAGAGTAAGGCGTATTAGAGGTATACTTTAAGTTCAAAATCCTATCAAAACGTAATTTGAATAAATGAACGTTTTATCCTCTTTATGGAACATTAGACCTTAATAACTCAGTTACCATATTCGGGTGGGGTACATCTTTTACTTTTTACATTTTATATTGATCATATTTTTGCAAAGTCCGATTACTGGTACAGAGAAATAGAGCCCAATCTAGAAAATAAAAGATGGAATCATAACCCCCCCCCCCATACATTCACTATAATTAAGTCGTTGGTGAGTTCGGATGTTTTTCAAGTTTAGGTTTAAAAAGTACTTTTATGTAGATATATATCTCCGATATCTATACATTTCCTGTAAGAATGTTGCAACGAAAATGGGGCAACAAGACCTGGGCCTAATGCATTTCTAGTTATCTGTTTTCCTGGTTTGTTTGACACAGAGACATGTTTGAAGTGGGTAAACATTGCAATCGGTATGTTTCAAGGAGGCCTCGGGGGGAATGACGACCCATGAAACCTAGAACCTAGAAAATCATGTTTATAAATTATAGACCAAGATATAATATTTTCAGGCCCGTAGCCAGGATTTACCAGGGGAGCGGTTTTACCATGGGGGGGGGGAGGGTTGCCAAGGGAGTGGGTGAGGGGGCTTTTGACAGTTTTGGCAAACATCATTTGGCCAGGAGGGGGAGCGTTCGCTCCCTCCGCTACCCTTGGCTACGGGCCTGAATTTGGAAAGCAGCTAAAAGGTCGTCGTTTTGTGAAGAGGGGATGGGTGATTAGAAGTCGAACGAATGCAAGGGTAGCCATAGACCATAATGTAATTATGCTAAATCATGTCATCTTATACATTGGTACACTTACAAAATAAGGAAATAAATTGTTCAATCAATCACATTACTTTTTGCTATCATCTAATGACGCTACAGAACAAAATAATACATTTGTCTCTGGAATTACTGGAAGTTTTAATAACATGTACAATTTCCTGGGAACGATAGATGTATGTGCAATGTCCGAATAAATGATTGTGGTAAAGATTGCGATTTGCTAGATTCTGATTTTGGAATTTCTTTGATCAAATTGTACCTCACACGCAATGTCAGAAGTGAGATTGAATGTCCAAATAGCATAGTAAGAGCCCGACTAAGATTCATATCTTAAAATCTAAAGTCGAGTTTAGTCAGAGATTATAATTTCATTGGTAAAATGCAATCAGAAAGAACCTTTAGTAATAGTTGTTTTATTTTAATGAGAGATTGATAAATTGGAACTAAAGTTGTAGCCACCATTTCCAAATCACAACCACAGTCTATTTTTAATTAAAACTCTTTCCCTATCCTATAATGAAAATAAATATAATTGGAGTGAATTGCATGCATTTCGAATGAAGTTATCATATTTTTAGTATTTTATTAGTTCAAACAGGTTAACATAAGATGCATAAATGTGACAAAGGGAAACATTTCCATTTCTAACTCTACAATTGTAATCATACATGTACATACCAGACACATGTATACATGTGCATCATCAGGATCTTCACTGGACATTATAAACATGAGCGAATAGGGAAGGGGGGGGGGACTTGGATTACGTCCTTTAGAATGCAGGTTTAGAAAACTGCAATAGATGCCATTTTTCATGATAGGGGGGTTATGAAGGAGCTTGTTCGTGAACGTGCAGAATTATGGTCCTCTTGGAAAGGGATTTTTGTTATGCTTTGAATGGAACAAGTTTGAAGAAAAACGGTGCAGTATGAGACTCGTAATCCTTGATTTTCAAACATCCGATAGGCCAAAAATTAACGGTCGAAGTTAACACCGCGTGTTAATGTCCTGTTTAGAAAACAATAGGCGTTACCAAGTGGGGGGGGGTAGGATGGGTGCTATAACCAATAAAAAATAGAACCATGAGACAGAAGAAGAAAAGGGTAAAATGTTTTTTATTTTGAGCCTCTAGGTCAATTTTGAAAGAAGTTGCATCAATATTTGTAAAATTCAAAATAAATTTATTGGTCTGTTTTAGCCACAATGGTACCCCCCTGACTGATAACCGAAATTCGTTTGGGCATCACCCCCCCCCCCCCCCGACTGAAAACTGGCATGATTGTACCTTTTGAGATTCGATCAACTTGAGTTCTTCTGGGAAAATGAGGAGTCTTCAATGGTGCATCGACATAACATGGACTGGTGAAATACATGATGGTATCCCGATCATTGGAATGGTTAATGGTGTATTTGAAAAGTGCTCACAATGGTGAAAAGCTGCACGCTTTAGAAAGATCTAGACTTTTTGGCCGGGGGGGGGGGACTTTCACCAACCCTTCCAAAGGGACACGATATATTTCTCGAGGGCTCAGAGGGCCAGAGGTTAATATCATGTTGTCACAGGGTATAAAACCATAGGCCATATTCAATTCCGATCATGATATTCCTAACTCTCTTCAATGAAATCTGAAGTTCGAAGTCCATATCTAAACTTTGTATGATGAAACAAAACCAGAAGTCTTATATCATAAGTCTACAAAATATCCGATGGCTTAAAATGACATTTTGAAATATAAAATTTTATTGAATAATATAAGCACACCAGCATAAAAAAATCAACGAAACAATATATCAGCGACCAAACAAAATCGCTTGTTGCCCAGATGTCTATGACTTTAACTGTGTGAGAGCATGATGATGATATTACCATTCGTCTGTGTTTAATAGGCTCAAACAGAGCTTCATACTCCTTTCGTTTCAAAATCTCTTAATTTTCAAATGGGAGACGAATTCAATTTTTGTTAGCAAGTTTTGAGGTGAATGCGATTTTTATGAGAGAGATTGGTCAGGACAATGCGATTTTCTTTTCGAGCGATGGACGATGGGCGGTAAACACAATATTGCGTCTTCATTACGTACCCCTTCCATTAGATTGGCAATCGTGTGTTTTCATTTCGAAGCATATCAATATTTAAATCTAATTATTTCCTCAATTGCAATGCTAGATCTAGTAGTTCAGTTATTTGTGATATTTGACGAATTTATCTAAATCGCCAATCATAATCAGGCTTTGATTAGATAGGTGGCCGAAAAAGGGATCCTGTTACTAATTTTATGGAGGGGGGGGGGTGTATGTAATATCGACCAACGTCCAAACAATTATTTCCTGCACTATAGGAGAAAGTACTCTTTAAAAAGGGTTTCAAAAAACTATTTTGAATCATCGTTCTGTAATTGTGCAAAGGAGTTTTTGTTTTTAGCGTAACGTACACTGTATTTTAATTCTTGTTTGCTTAATAAGATTAATTTCAATATGAATCGCAAGTATGATCACTGCATCAAATGTGGAATTTCTTGCAATTTCTAGACGTAGGATGGTCTAGAAACTCCACGTATCTACCGGGAGAGGCAACTTAAATGAATATGCCAATTGCGTCCATAGGCGAAGCAAGGGGGGGGGGTGCAATAAAGATAAAACCATGAGAAAGAAAAAGCTCAATTTTGAAGAAATTTTTGTAAAATTCAAAATAAATCTTATTTTTATGGCTTGTTTATGCAACAATCGCAACCCCGTGACTGAAAACCGAAAAGGTTTTGGCGATCGCACCCCCCCCCCATCCTGAATGAAAGCTGGCTTCGCCCCTGCCCTATATCAATTAGTTATGATACATTGCATACACAATATGAACACATAGTTTTTTCATCCATTTGGTCAGACGCACAATAATGATACTATTCTAGTCTCTTGCTTGATACCCAGGGTTTGATGTAACAACTTGAAAATTATTTTTACAAGTTATCAGTACAGCTTGTTTGGTATTTTACAAGCTTTAAACAGTACGTGATTTATTATTCAATCATATATGTAAAACGTCATGTGAACAGTTCGTTATACAAAATAATAAATAAAATAGATAAAAGATAAAAAGAAATTAGTATATTTCAGTGAAAATATGTCTAAATTATGAATGTTGATCATAATTGCTTATAACAATATACATTCACCTGATTCGATAATTACTTCATTCTATTTAGTCTCAAGGCGTGCCAAGACTTTTCGTCACACTCTAAGCACGTCTTTGCACTGCGTGTGCTTAGACGTGCCTAGAGATGTCTAGAGTTGGTTTCATCGCGTACCTAGACGTGTCAAAACTAGTCACGCCTAAGCACCCGGCGTGCTTAGACTTAGTTTCTAGACGTGCTTAGTCTAGAAATTCCATTTTTCACGCAGTGGGTAGTGTCACAATTGACCAATTATTTCAAAAAGTAGATGGTTGGCCCTTATTGAGTTTCGTGTCAAGATGTAGCTTAGACATAGCTTTAGAACCTCAGATAGGCCAGTGAGGCCACATAAATCCATAACTCGAGATAAAAAGTCAGGCGTTTGCCCTTTTGCCCATTGACTAGTATGGTGACGTGAATTAGGGCAGTTTTGCCATATTTGCGAACGTTCCGATTCAAAAAGGGAACTGCGAAATGGACTGCGAAGTGGTGCGCGTTTAAATAGTCCACGTCCGTTGTGTAAGAATCGTGGTGCGAGTGCAAGGAACGTAGTTCGCGGTATCAGAACTGATGTTCGCGTTGTTGATAGCAAAGGGGGCCTGAAGAATGGCAGTGACTTTGTGTTTTAACTTGCAGTACCATGTGGTGTTGATATCGTGGTAATTGCGGATATATCGTGTAGTTACAATCCTGCAAACAAGGTGCTATTGCACTCGTTCCTGGAGAGCTTTGGCGCTAGCTTGGATATTGGACCTAGCGACGACAAAACTCAGGTAACATTGTAATTTAATATATTAAATAACAATGGATTCTTCTTTCACGACACGATAACGAACACACATTTTTGACACCAATAATTTTGTCGAGTTAAATGACTAAGAAAGGCATTGCAACAGATTTCAGACACTCAGATGTTGGCTTTTGACTATTTTATAAGGATTTGAACAGGTGCATATCACTATTTCACAGCTGGATGACTCTTTCTACAGCTGGTATAATTCAATATGGTGGCCAAAACTCTTTCCTTTTTGATAAACCGACGATTTCAGGTAAATAAGCTGAATCTGGATTCCAAATGTTTCGCCATGAGCAACAATTGTGGGTATGTGAACGTTTTCTTGTGGCTTTTTACAATCATAGCTTCACTAGTGTGCATTAGTGAGACAGATTTAGGGAAAATACCACCAGAACGTTTCAAATTGTGATAGAAGCGTAAATTTTGGTACAGAGTTTCATTAGAGAGTTTTAAAAAAATTGATCCGTGGCCGCAAGAAAAATTGTCACTTTTTGGTCCCAAAATTCAAGATGGCCACCAATATATCCGACGATCTTTCCAAATGTTAATACAAATGAAAAATATAATCATGTATTAAGCTACAAGTGCTAGATTTAAGTTCAAATGAAACTTTTATGTCTCTTGAACCTCAGCAATCATTTTAAATGCATTATGTGCTCACTAAGGGAAGAAAATAGGTGTAAAACAAGGATCGGCACTATTACCATTATGTTTTTTATGCGAATTAACATAAACATGTTCATATTATGCTTAGATGGTTATGTTGTAGATCAGATTCTCTCTCAATCACATATGTTCAAACATATATAAGGGTGTGAATTCAATATCAGTTGCTTAATAGAAGAAAACATAGCATGTGTCACTGGTTGTGCTCCAGATTGTGCTGGCACAATCAACGCAATTCTTAGTTTTAAGAGAACTACTGCTACTGTTGTGATTCATTGACTTTATTCACCTTAATATGCATTCTTTCTTCAGAAAAAACTTCAATTGGAATTGAAATGATATTAATGTATCCATAAATGAATAAATGGTATGTGCTTTTGAGTGGACTGTATGAATCTGTATGATGAGATAGCAATTAACAGACATTATTTTCTATTTTAATGATTATATTACAATTTTGGTTGTTCAGACTTTCCTATTTAGATTAAACCAACAATGAACCAGTTGAACAACTTTTACTGTAACTCTGAGTTTGATGAAGTTTCATTAATTGAATATGTGGTGTGTCACAGAGTTCTCCAGTAAGGAGATAGGAAAAGTTGAGAAACTGTGAATTATGAATCTAACATCTATTTTGTCAATCTAACTGCAAAATGTATATTACCAAAGTATTACATTACTTAATACACATCAAGAAATATGTATACTCTAAACACTGCATCTAAAAAGTTATATTTGTTATTAAATGATTAGCCTATACCAGATGTTTTAGCACTGGTAAATTCTCTTCATCTTTAAGCATTTTTCAATACTGCTAAAAAGTCTGTGAGGCAGTGGTTTTAGTAGTTTTAATTTCTTGATTTGACCCAAGTAGTGTGAATACGTTTGTAAAGAAATGAACTATGATCATAAAATAATGACAAGTGCTTCATAAGTAAATGTGGTGATCTGTTAGGACTATATCTTGCTAAGACCATGGAGCAAATAAATCTGAGAAAGACCATGGAGCAAATAAATCTGAGAAAGACATTATCTGGAACAGATGTGTTTTATGTCAGGAAGTAAAAGATGAACCTCTAAGATGTCCGGTAAACAATCCCATATAAAGTAAAGGACATACGTATGAGGTACTGGCTACCAATCTTGAGGAGTTCCATGAATTGAACTGTTGCCTCTGGGATCATGCCAATATTCATTGAGGACTCCAAGTCTCCAGCCATGCTTTGCTGAAGCATAGTATGGACATTATCAAAATTGCTGTGAAGACACTCAATCCCAATCAAGTCCCAGTTATTGCAGCTGATCAACTCCTGTATTCATTGCTTAAGCAAATCCAATGGTCATATAGAGCAACTCATGATGACTTTGGTGGCCTCCATATTGAGGCAGCATTTGAATGCACTATTGGTAACTGGCTCAGAGACAGTGGGTGGACCAATGCTTTAACTCAAGCTAAAGTTGCTACCAGTGGGACAGCTGACTCCTTTCTGAAGGCATCCCACATAACCCGCACAAGATGGGCCCATCAAGTTTCAGCATGCGCTTTGTATAATTTGATGAAAAGAGCTCATGCTATCTATCTTCAAGTAACATAACTTGCTGATGAAGACCCTTTGTCCTTTGAAAACTGGCAGACAAAGATGAAACAGGATCTTAAGAGGTTCTGGACAAATCATTTGATTCTGGACTTGACATATTTTTTTTCCAACGAAATCACATCCAAGGGTTGAATTTTTATTGGATATTTAGAGAGCGAGTCCTGTATTGATTTCAATAAAAAGGTTAAAATAGAACGCTATTTGAGAGTTAATCTTATACTTTCATTACATTGATAAATTAAGGCAAATTCTGAAAAATTTTAAAGTGCATTTTTTATGAAATATTATCCAAGTATTTAGATGAAACGGTCTTATTTAAATACAAATCATAACATGATGATATTTTTTCATAAAATATTTCTTCAAGAAATTCAATTGAAGGCTCAAGATAAAACGAGCTAATTTAGGTGAAAACCCTTACATGATGATGTGTTTTCATGACTTCTTTCATAAAATTCCATCAAGGGGTGAAAATAAAATGATCGAATTTAAGTGATTTAAGGATCACGAGGATAGGTTTTCTTGGATATTTTCTATGAAATCCCATCCAGTGGTCAAGGTAAAAATTTTATTTGGTATATTTGGTCACGTGTTCGAACCCATAGAACCATATAGGAACGTCATTTTGAATGTTACGTGATAAATCCATATAAGGCTTTTAGAACAATGTGGGGAAAGATGAGGGGAAACCCCTGACACCTGTTCACGATTTTATCCGAACGTTCATCGGATCATTTCGGTTTTTATGCACTTCATTATTTTACCAAAGTTTGCCGATTCGATTCGTCGTATTTCGGAATATTGGGGACAATTTTATACTCCATTGGGAGTATTTTTAATCTACTTCTTATTACGAAGATTCCCGAACCTTGTTCGGATTAATCCGGATTTTCTGACCTACTTCATCTACCGAGATTTAACGAGTTTACATTCGGCTCATTTCGGAATCCTGGTGACAATTTTATACTCCATTGGAGTATTTTTGATCTACTTCTTATGACGAAGATTTCCGAACCTTGTTCGGATTAATCCGGATTTTCTGACCTACTTCATCTACCGAGATTTAACGAGTTTACATTCGTCTCATTTCGGAATCCTGGTGACAATTTTATACTCCATTGGAGTATTTTTGATCTACTTTTTCTGGATTTTGCCCTACTTATTATATCTTTACAACAAGCAAATCAAAAAATTCGCCATGAACGGGTCTCGATCGACTAACCTAGAGCATGGAAGCTAGGCACGTTAGCCATGAGGCTAACGTGCAACCGATACGAAAGGATAAAAGTATTATATATTTATACCGAGCGTCAATTCAAAATGATCTTCACTTTTGACTGCACGTAAATACAACTCGTCAGTTGTATCCAGAATAGATGAACGCCTATGGTACTAGTGAATAACCAAGTCCCAGGCGAGTGGTTCGCACCCCACCGTGATATGTTGTTTTTGCTTTTTTAATACGACAGAAAGGAGCAAGGTCACTGGCATGTAGCGGTCCTGATATCGATACATTCTACACGCAATAAAACCAGATACCTGCGTGTGATTAAAACTACATGTTAGAGCGTCGATATCCTACAAATCCTATTTTTTCATAAAAATATTTTTTCATGAAATCCAATCGAAGGGTGAAGATAAAACGATCTTTTAGGTAAAACAGCTTTACATGATCTGGTGATGTGTTTTCATAACTTTTTTCATAAAAGACCATTCTCGGTTTGGAGAACAAAGTTCGTCACTCTAATTGAGCGTTATCCCTGCTTCGGACAAATTTGATTTTTTTACATAATATAGATTTGAATGTCTTCTTTTGAATAGTCATAGTTTAATTTGGGTAATATTTCTAGATTTTTCATATAAAAATTACTAGTGAAACACCCAACGTCGCTTTTATGATTCGTACCACTTTTTTAACTTGGTGTATTGCATATTTCCGTGGGTTGATTTGAAAAAAAGACAAACAAGGTATACATGAATATGTCATAAGCATATAGTGAGATAATTGTTAGATTAGGTTTGCTATAAGTGACTTTAAAACAAAAAAATAAAAAACATTAGTTCACGTGTTAAAGTCCCATTGACCACGACATCAAGGAAAATTGAGCTTTTTGTCATCAGACATCTTTATAGCTGTGACTAGCTATGTACTACATTTTTAAATACACTCACATTGTACATGTAGCTGTAATATCTAAGATGTTATTTTTATTGATGAAAAGATTCTTACATACTAAAGTTACATTAAAATATCAATTGCAATAGCCACCTGTTTTTAACATCCCTTTGTCACTCATCCCTTAATTATCTCTGTGTATCTTAAACGTGTGTGTGTTCGATGTTGATAGCACCCGAGTGCAACCTAAGGAGCACATACAATACATTTTGTGTATGCCCAGTCTGGCCGCCTTATATCTGCCTGCACCGAGAAATGGGCGCAGCTTTGACAATTAACGAATGATATAACGATATCACGGATTTCACTGAATGTTATTCATCCCTAAATAGCTTTTTTATTTAGTCTTATGATCCGACTGATGTTTCAATTTTTTGCAGTGACTCTGAAATTGCTGCGCCAGATATGACATCACAGCGACTCATTTTCCTACATTTAAATCACTAAACTAAATCAATTGAAACATAATCATTAAAGAATGAGGACCTTGTATTTTACTTTGGACGAGGGTAGTGGCCATGTCTTGGCATGGCTAGTTGTGCATTAACGTTTGATACTGTTGTGCGGATAAAAATAATGAATATATGTTAAAGTAGCACTAAACAGATACTTTTAAAGTTAAAAGAATATAGTTACATTTAAAGAATGGGCCCAACGAATAGATATTGAATATAGGACTCGTTTGATGAAACGTTCGTTCTTTTAATTCTAATAAACCTAGAAATCAATCAACGATTAAGTAAATTGACAAGACTTCATGTTCAAGTTGGCTGAATTTCGTGTAACTTAACTCTGTTATGTTTCTAGATTTTACATATGGAGAACAGAATTCGAAATCATAATCACAATCGTATTTTAAGGCAAATAGGCCATGAATATGCTTTTAGTTACACGGTGGATGATCAAATTAACACATTTTGGATGTTGAATTTCATTTCAAGTTCATTCGAATTTACGCATTATCGTGGGAAAGCCCATGGCATTATCCAATAAAATTGATATATATACTGTCTAGGCTGAGACTAACATATATAATGTTATTTAATGTATTTAATATACAGGATATATCTGAGAAAGTTATGCAATATATCTACACGAGAAATAGTAGGGACCGAGGGTTGATATATTACCTTTACCTGTCGAAAATCGAGTATAAACTATGAGGATTAGATACGCATTGAATGTAATGGAACCGTCATGTAATAATTAGAAATGATAATCACAATCAAATCATGAATATTTTATCTAGATTTAAAGTGCTTAAGATTTATTTTTAAAACTCAACCGAACTATTAACATTTAAAAGCACCGAACGAATTTTCTGGGGATTGCTGATGAGCGGGTGGGATGGGATGGGAGGGATAAAATGAAATACTAGATAAAATATTGATACCTTTACGCATGTCAATCTCAAATTAGAATGCATATATCATTATCTCTTTTATTCTTCTGTATTGTAATACGATAGTCTGATTATTGTCAATATCCTATACATGAAATAATGTACAACGTGTATTCTACATTGAATAACAAACGAAATAAAACTCATCTTTGTACGAATTTATTTTTCATATGACACAAAGTAACATAACATTGTTATATGTTGCATTTACGACTACTACAGCAAATCAGAAAATTCGTACAATATCAAACGTAAGAGTTGTTCACAAATACATTGGTATTTTGATATGAGTATCATGTAGTATTAAAATATTAAAATCATATGATCAGCAAGTTTATAAGCTTAATATTGTATTGTTTTTTATTTAAGTGTCGCATGCTTAATTTCATACATATACATCTGTACAATCATCCAAAAAGCCTCGAGCCACCAATGGCTAATGAGACACTGCTAATCAAAATAAATCATATAATATTATATAATAAGATGCATAATATGAGTCAGTTGCAGAAATAGGATTATGAATAAAGCAAAGTTCATGACCTCTATTACGAACATTGTTTGATGAACTCGATCACTCAGTCAGTTGTTGAACATATGCAAATGTGGTCAGGTTATAAATATAAGTACAATTTAAGTCCATGATATTTTCACATATTGAACATAACACTCAGTTCACAAAGAGATGTATACAAATCTAATCCACAAGTAGAAATGATTGTTTCATGCTGTTTATGCATTGTGTATAAACTGTAATCCAAAACATGAATAAAGTGGGCAAGAGGTGGTTGTATGATGGCCCATAAAATCACATTATGTAACACCGGCACCCTGGTTCAATATAGTGCAGTGGCCCATGTTTGATATACGTACATCAAAACTCATGTTTTTTCAAGGAAAGAAGCTAGATTAGTGATATATTGAAAAATCAAACTACTATACCCCAATACTGTAGCCCGTATTTCTTTAAAAGGAATACAGGCTACAGTGAAGTTGCAAATGGAGGACCTTTGTTTATTTCCATAGTTCTGGAGGAATACTAGATTTTACATTGTATAGATTCATCGAGCAGTTTGCAACGCACTATCACCAGAAAAGTCCTATGGAAAAGGACAAAGAATACCCGCTCTATTTGCAACTTAACTGTACCCTGTATTCTTTTTAAATGTGTTCACGTGGTAGGGTAGTGTGATACTCCCTCTGCCTATGCCTACATCGTTCAATCTTTTTTTCATAGTATAACGCCTTATTAATACAACAGTTATTGAGCTGTTAAGAAAACATACTAACAAACAAACCACCGAGTCTAGAGTAAGACATATACATGTATTGTTCTATTATCAAATCATATATTGTGTCCCAATTCTAAAACGTTAACAGTTTATGGTGTACAATAAAACTATTACTATTAACCACTTTAATATATTTAGACATAAAATATCAAGTTACTCATCAGCCAACAAATCTCAAAATATCGAAAAATGAAAAATACGAGATACTTGTTCACTCAAATCTCGGAGTCAATTGGTAATGTGTACCTATAGATAGTTCTCAAAGTAAATGAGCAAAAGCGTAACATTTGTATGTAGCATGCTTCATAAAACACTAAACTTAGCCCAAAAAGTAAGCGTGCATTTTGTTCCTGGCACTGATTGGTTAATAAGTGAATACAATTCGTTGAATGCACGATGCACTCAAAAGATTAGCAGCTGGGAAAGGCTATTGAACAAAAAGTACGCTTTCGTACTCAAAAAAGGATTACCCTTTTACAACTTTGACAACTTTGAAGCATGAACTTCGGAAGATCTAACGAAATGTACTTACTGTTACCCTGTGGATCCCATGGTTTTGATATGTTCTACAAAGTCATGCAAAGACAGACCATATATGCACTAAAAATATCTGTGACACTTGTATGATATGTATTCCACTTTGAACCACCATCTATTTCAATATTGTGAAAATATATATTTCCCAAATTATGAAATAAAGGAGCTTGTATTCGCGAATGCCGCTAACGCCTGTCGGCTACCGGATAAACCTACTTTACTATTTTATGGGCAATTCATTAAAATATCAATGGAATATTGTCAGGTTCTTTTCATATTTAAATGAGTCGCCCATAGAATGGTAGGTTAATCCGGAAGCTGAAATCTTCCATTCCCAAATCATAGTCTTAGCTTGTATTCGCAAATGCAACTAACGCCTGTCGGCTACCGGATTAACCTATTATTTTACTGGAAACTCATGTCAATACGAATAGTACCTGCCACTATTCCATTCATATTTAAATGACTTGGTCATATTATACTGGGTTAATCAGGTAGCCGGGAGGCGTTAGTTGCATTCGCGAATATAAGGTTAGCTTGTATTCAATAATGCAAGAAACGCCTGTCGGCTACCGGATTAAACTACCTCTGGAGACATCGGGATTTTAAAGCGGCGTGCAAAGCGTAATCGGGTACACCCCAGTTCTCCGAAACCCAGTTGTCCGAAACCCATTACTCCGAAAAATAAAGTCATAATTTACCAGAGAAAGCGGGGGGCGTAGCTTACTTAAACTTACGTCAGTTTCATGCCATGTATTTGGCCAAATTAATGGCATGGACGCATTCTGTTATTCATAGATCTCTCTCTCACTTTGAATTGCATCCATTGCATGGCGTTACCAGAATGGCAGGAACGGGAGATTTATTTTACATTGTGATTCTAAAAAAAGGTTATTAAAACACAATATATATTACGGAACAGTTTATCTTATCTTCTTCAATCTCTTTTATATAGGCAAAATAAAATGAAACATTTTGAAACAGATAAAATAATTTATCGCATAGAACTTTAAGAATAAAACAGTATACAAATTACGTTGTCAAAATATTTCGTCGCATTTAATTTCTTAGTCTCGGTCTCTTATCAAATCGTAAAAGAATAAAACATTCTATACTTAATCACTTGGGATTTATGTTTCGGCATTCGTTTCAGGCATTTGTTTTTTATGTTCTTCTCCTGAAATGTATTTGTTTGACAATAATCAGAGAAAGTGCGTATACGTATAAATATGCCACGCAAACAAACGGGTGTGACTTCAATTTCTTGTCTGTCTGAGGACGTATTGGGAACGAGGTAGAATTAAAGAATTCTTATGAACGAGTCATGCAAGATACTAGAACTAGTAAAGTAATGTAAATGGATAAGTTAATTTCTGATGGATCTGGATATAATATATTTCAAAACTTTGTAAACACTAGATAACTTCATTTAGGCAGATATAGTATCTTGATATATTTGGCTATCATGCGTTTAAAATACGTTCCTAAAACTATGAAGACGTTAGGTGAGAAATATTGCTATTGTACGTTCGAAAAGTATTTGGTTGTATTTTGTAGTTCTCAAGTTACCCATGAACTTTCGTGGGCTAATTAACGTCTTGACTTAGCATATTTAGCCTAATTTTGCAATGATGTCAACGTGATTCAAATGTTATGCTGTCGTGATTCGCAGAGGTTGCGACAAGATTTGTTTTACAACAGATGTAACTATGAGAACATGAAAGCTCATAATCCTGATTATGCAACCTTATACAATCGTTATCTTTGGGACAAGAGCCCAAAAACAAGGTCCTCGTGAACGAGAGTTGAATTTGCTCCGTGAACGATAGGATACGCTGTTCCCCACCAACAAAATACAGACATATGCTTCAGTGTCCTCAACGCAGATTGTAGAGAACAAGAGAAAAAATGAAATATTCTTTGCCATAACAGAATACTGTTAAAGTATTGTTTATTAAGTTTATTAAGTTTCACAAATAACTTTTAAATGCCTTCTTTACCGTCAACGGACACTCAAATAAATACACAATACAATGCAATGCAATGTAATACAACGCATTACAATACAAACTAAATTAGAGTATTTGTGCATAGCATTTTCCCCTTTTGTTTGAAGGATATTTTAAGAATAATTCCAGCGTTCGTACACACCTGGAAATGTCAGGGTTTTGATTTAATTTTCCAAGTGCCTGAAATGTCAGAGAATTTTAAAATAAGGTCAAAAAGGGCCAAAGAGTCCGGGAATTTTGAAACTGTAGACATGTCATGGAAATGTCAGGGAAATTTGTATCAGTGTTGAAAAAATGATGTTCCAGAAAAATAAATTTTAGGACTATGACAGGCAGGATCTCAATGAAATCCAAAATGTAACATTTAGTTGATTCCACACGGGGCGTGTACATTGTCTAACATATATCTAAAAGGTTTACACTGTCTTGATTAATGAACTTCTTAGATCTAGTCGCGCTTCAGAAGTGGAAATCCTTCAATTATCAGAGGTTAATGTTTCTAAAACTGTATTGAAATAAACGTACGTCTTGTTTTCAAACCTACACCTTGCTCCTTTCTGTCGTATTAATAAAGCAAAAATAACATATCACGGTGGGATACGAACCACTCGCCTGGGATTTGGTTATTCACTAACACCATAGGCGTTCACCTATTCTGGATACAACTGACGAGTTGTATCTAAGTGGAGTCAAAAGCGAAGATCATTCTAAATTGACGCTCGGTATAAATATATGATACTTTTATCATCTCACACAGGTGAACGTTAGCCTCATGGCTAGCGTGTTTAGCTTCCACTCTCTAGGTTAGTCGATCGAAACCCGTTCATGGCGAACTTTTTGATTTGCTTGCTGTCAACTTATAATAAGTAGGGCAAAATCCAGAAAAAGTAGATCAAAAATACTCCAATGGAGTATAAAATTGTCACCAGGATTCCGAAATGAGACGAATGTTAACTCGTTAAATCTCGGTAGATAAAGTAGGTCAGAAAATCCGGATTAATCCGAACTGATTCGGGAATCTTCGTCATAAGAAGTAGATCAAAAATCCAGAGAAGTAGATCAAAAATACTCCAATGGAGTATAAAATTGTCACCAGGATTCCGAAATGAGCCGAATGTAAACTCGTTAAATCTCGGTAGATGAAGTAGGTCAGAAAATCCGGATTAATCCGAACAAGGTTCGGGAATCTTCGTAATAAGAAGTAGATTAAAAATACTCCCAATGGAGTATAAAATTGTCCCCAATATTCCGAAATACGACGAATCGAATCGGCAAACTTCGGTAAAATAATGAAGTGCATAAAAACCGAAATGATCCGATGAACGTTCGGATAAAATCGTGAACAGGTGTCAGGGGTTTCCCCTCATCTTTCCCCACATTGTTCTAAAAGCCTTATATGGATTTATCACGTAACATTCAAAATGACGTTCCTATATGGTTCTATGGGTTCGAACACGTGACCAAATATACCAAATAAAATTTTTACCTTGACCACTGGATGGGATTTCATAGAAAATATCCAAGAAAACCTATCCTCGTGATCCTTAAATCACTTAAATTCGATCATTTTATTTTCACCCCTTGATGGAATTTTATGAAAGAAGTCATGAAAACACATCATCATGTAAGGGTTTTCACCTAAATTAGCTCGTTTTATCTTGAGCCTTCAATTGAATTTCTTGAAGAAATATTTTATGAAAAAATATCATCATGTTATGATTTGTATTTAAATAAGACCGTTTCATCTAAATACTTGGATAATATTTCATAAAAAATGCACTTTAAAATTTTTCAGAATTTGCCTTAATTTATCAATGTAATGAAAGTATAAGATTAACTCTCAAATAGCGTTCTATTTTAACCTTTTTATTGAAATCAATACAGGACTCGCTCTCTAAATATCCAATAAAAATTCAACCCTTGGATGTGATTTCGTTGGAAAAAAAATATGTCAAGTCCAGAATCAAATGATTTGTCCAGAACCTCTTAAGATCCTGTTATGAGAGCAGAGTCCCCTATGTTCCAGTTTTGGGCTATAACGCTTGATATGGAGCTGCTGCTACTTCTTCTTGTGAGGTCTCTTCGTCTTGGAGATTTCCCCCTGTATATTGACGTGCTCATAGAAATGTGCCCATGGTTCTTTTCATTGGACCACACAAACTATTCAAGGTGGATTCCAGGTCACATTAAAGATATGATTCAACTTGAAAATAATCATCGAACTATTCATGAGGCCTTTGTTGCAGGACATTTCACGGTCTCCAAGTCAGCCTGTTCTTTCTCATCACTAGCTGTGTACCATGCTCATGAGTAAAATAATGTCCTCATCAAAGGTCAAGGTGGCGTTGTAGGAATCACACAAAGCCCAAATGCTCTAAGACGATTGATGGTGGCTGGTCCTGGAATTGCCCAGATTGTCCAAGAATTTGATGAAAACAATGCAGTTGGTGATCTCAGAAACGATGATGATAACAGTCACCATGAGCAATGCTAAAGTATACAGAAACAGTTCAGTCAAAATGTAACTGCCATGACAGATGTCATTGAAAAGCTAGGAAATCCATTTCTTGCCGCAGATGATACTCTATATACAATAGACACTAAGGACATGACACACCCTTCTGTGGTGACAACTGTCTGAACAATAGAAGACCTGGGACGCAGAAAATACCAAGAATTCTGTAATGAACGCCTTGTAAAGTCATCTGAAAGTATCAAAGCAACTATACCAAAGAACAATCTCCCCTTGTTTGGAAGCAAAATATCTAGTCAAACTAACACAAGTGCTACCATAACTGAACTAAGGAATGACTGTCAGCTCTTTTCAAGACTATACATTGCATGCCAAACCAGAAAGGTCGATATGAATGAGTTTTTCACCTATGAAAATCATGAGTTTCCCCCATCTATTGCTAAGCATGGTCAGCTTCGTTATTCAGCTAAATCAGAACTGCTTGGACCCCTTAACAGATGCCAACAGCAAGCAAGATTAGTTACAGAGCGCCCAACTACAGAAGCTACAGTCATAGATGGTGCTTTCCTCATTCACCTCCTAAATCCTGGAACAGCAAGAACCTTTAATGACTATCTGACCTCCGTGTTTCTACCAAGCGTGATGGCAGAATTACAATATGTTGCCCGCCTTGATTTGGTGTGGGATGAGTATCTCGATAAAAGTCTAAAAATGTCAACTAGACTGAAGCGTGGCCAGGGTGCTAGGAGAATGGTCTATAAAGAAAATGCAATCCCCAAAAACTGGCAATCTTTTCTTAAAAATGACAGCAACAAACAAGAATTATTTAGCATGTTATCTCGAGGAATGATGGATGTAGAAACCAATGGTAAGCAGATAGTAACAACTCTTGGGCAATCAGTTCTCTGCAACCCACCAATATCACCTGATATCACATCAAAACTGGAGCCAAATCTTCATGAGGAGGCTGTCACCAAGCTATTTGTCCATGTTTCTCAGATGAAGGAAGCTGGGTACACCTCCTTTATGGTGAAAACTGGAGACACTGATGTTGTAGTTCTCGCAGTTGCTGCACTGCTGAACTCGAAGTTGACATATGGTTGGCGTTTGGTCCTATCAATAAATATAGTCTGTTTCTTTTCATGAATTTAATTACAGAACTAAATTCCCAAAAATTTTACATTTTCAGATATATTGCTGCCTATGAAATTGCCAATACACTAGGTCCAGTGAAGTCCAGATGTCTACCAGTTTTCCATGCCCTAACAGGGTCTGATACAACTTCATGTTTCTACGGACATGGGAAACTTCAAGCATGGAAGCTGTGGGATGTTTATCCAGAGATTACAAATGGACTAAGTGTCCTAATGTATCCTGACGTCATAAGAAACATTCCATCGGAAGCATTTGATAGCCTTGAAAAGTTCATAGTTCTATTATATGACCGTACAAGTGAACAGGTAGACATCAATAAGGCCAGAAAAGAATTGTTTTGCAACAAAGGAAAGATGATAGATAAAATCCCCCCAACTAGAGCTGCTCTTAGACAGCATATTCTTAGGGTGGCCTTCCAGGGTGGCATTGTGTGGGGCCAGTATTTAAATCCTAGACCAGATCACCTTCAGTCCTATCTTCAATGGGGTTGGAAAATTAGCCATACTGTTGTAGTGCCAAAGTGGACAGACCTTCCTCAGGTATCTAAGGCATGTCAGGTCTTTGTAAAATGTGGATGCTTAAAAGGAGGTGGAGCCAGATGCTCATGCCACAAAAGTGGACTTTTATGCACCGAACTTTGCAAGTGTTATGGAAATTGTCATAATATGGAAGGATAAACGTTAACATTTAACTATGTTAATTCATATGAGAAAGTGTGGACCTGTCTTCAGAGTGACAACAGTTATCTGGACCTTTAAAAGAATGTTACAGCAGCAATATTTGACATTTTAGATCTATATTTTTTTAGCATTAGTGACGGGATGATAAAATAAGTGAGGGATCAAATATAGATCCTTGTTAAACACCATTATTTATTATGAAATAGTCATATAATAAGGTAAAGTGTACCTCAAAAGCTATTTAAGGTCTTAAGTCAATGTTTCTACTGACACATAACTCTTATCTAGCTGAATACATTCAACATTTTCTATTCTTGTAAAATTCTTGACGATAATGACATGCTATGGCGGCCATCTTGAATTTTATCTGAAATTTTTAAATTTTCGCTTGCGGCCACGGATCAAATTTTTAAAAATTGGATAAGGAAGTTATATACCAAAATTCACGCTTCTATCACAATCTGAAACGTTTTCTCATAAATCTGACTCACTACATGGGGAATTCCAGATTCAACTTATTTTAGCTGTTTATCGAAAACGAAAGAACTCTTGCCACCACCTTGTATGATACTAACTGCAGTTAGAATCACCCAGCTATGGAACGGTACATACGTTAGACCAATGCATTAACCCCAGGACAAGCACTCATAGAGATTATCAAATAATTTGGACTTTGCGACAGGGAATGTGCAAACACTCCACCGACATGTTTTTCTAAAATGTTGCCCTGATTTTCAGCCATTTCCTCACCTGTTTTTTATGTTTGATGTATCAATATGTTGTGCTTTTAGACAGAGTGAATCTCTTTTACTCAAACTTTTAAATAATTCGGTCTTCATGTGTGTCTATTCGTCAACAACGTAGTTATATGCATGCGCAAGAATCGGCGCAATCTGATTGGCTAAATGGAAGCTATGAATGGATCCGCATCTGTGTACTAATGAAATATCACAGCGCCCAAGCGCAGACCCCGGATTGCAAAACTGTTTGAATAGGAAATGATTTTTCAAGTGTTGATTTTGAGGTTTGAACTTTTTGTACCATTTTAGTTTGATTTTTTTGTACCATTTTAGTTCGAACATTTTATCATTGTTGTTAAACTTGTGAATCGAAAAAAGTTTACATTGGAATTTTTAGTTTCACAATTTTAATGCTTAAAAATGAATATTGAAGCAACCATTGATCTTGCAATGATAGATTTTGCAGTTTTTTTGTTTGTTGTTTAGTTTTTGCCGTTCGACATTTATTTTATGCTAATCACATACAAAAGTGCACATTGTACATACAGTTAGAAATGGTCACAATATGAAATCAACATTGGCAATATAGCTAGGGTTGATCACATATTATTCACACTGTCCGTACAGTTAGAGATGATCACATAGTTTGAAATTGGACATTGGTCATATAACTAGAATTAATACCTATGAATATTGCACATTGACGATATATTGGTAGTTCGAGTTGATGACATAATAATTGCATCACATGTTAAAATTCTCACCGTCCATACGGTTAGAGTTGGCAACATTCAACATTGCACCTTTTGCTTTCAATTAAGGCTGAACACATACAGAAGTGCACACTATCCATACAGTTAGAAATGGTCAGACGTAAAATTGTGCATTGTCCGTACAGTTAAAGTTGATCACCTTGGATGCATTTTACATGATTCTTACATGATTCTTTGACCGCAAGCAAGATTTTTACATGATTTTTTGACCGCGAGCAAGATTTTTACATGATTTTTGACCGCGAGCAAGATATTTACATGCTTTTTCGACCGCGAGCAAAATTTTTAAGTAATTTTTTTACCGCGCGAGCAAGATTTTTTCATAATTTTTCTGACCGCGAGCAAGATTTTTATCCTAAATATTAGCTAGATTGTAGTCAGCTTAAATGATATTCGCGGTTAAAACAGCTAAAATATTACGCAAACGTATCAAATGCATTTGCTTTGCGGTCATACAAAAATACACTCCTTACCATTATAATTAAAACGACCACGTTCAAATATGCACATTGTCCTTTCGGTTAGAGCTGACGTTCAAAATAAATTCTCGTATTTACAAACACAGTTGATCAAGTTAAAATTGTATATTTCATTTACAGTTAGAGTTGATTAAAATCCAGACTTCACTTTGTCTTTATAGCTAGGGCTGATTACATACGACAAATACGTATACAATGAGTTTTCTTTGAATACGTACAATAACAGTGCGGCTGTTGTAAAACATATCCAGCAAATGGATATTCATCAATTCAATTCTAATCGGTTAAGATGTGGAACACGAACAGATCTAGCCCTTATTGAAGCAAAAGACACCCAGCTTACAGGCGCTGAAGGAGTGAGAGATGCATTGGGAATAAAGAGACCACCTATTCAGAAGGTGGTCCTTGTGATAACAGATGGTGCCACGTTTCCGCCATCAAATTCAGGCATCACCAAGAAGGTAGCAGCAGATCTTAAAAACGAATTAGGGGCACTTGTATTCGTTGTTAGTTTACCAAACGCTAAGCAAAAAGATTATAGCGCTGAGTTTTCTGCTATTGCGAGTCAGCCAACTTCCATGTTCTTAATGGATATTGAATTCGATGAATTGCTGGATTCGTTGGAATCTATATTGTTGAAAATCTGCGGTAAGTACTGAATTAATAGAAATATTTTAATTCCAATAAAATATAACACGCAGTATCTAAATTAACGTTTATATTACAGTTTATGCTATAAATCTGATAACAAATTCCCAGTTGTGATCATTTTCTATAACTTAAAGTAGTCTAGCGCAATCTTTTCTAATTTGCTTTTATAAAACCGACATTAGATGTCCCATAAATCTACTTGACATGGAAAACAAATTAAAATAGTCGTTTTCCTTTTTTTGAGACGCCTGTAAATTGTATTTTTAAGTCAATCTTGGGCGCCGTAACCACGAGGTTGCGAGTTTGAGACGCGTGTGCTCGTGTTTATTTCATTTACGTTACTTCAAAGTATATCTTACCCATCTTAAATAATATCAACCATTCTAAAAGTCCAACCTGTTTTACATTTACAAACGCATAATATTGTTTTGTTTACGTATGGTATACGTGCAGCTAGTTTTGATTCTTTACGTTAACGTTTTCTATCTTAGACAATAGGGAGTTTAAGCGTGCAATGTTTTTTACAACCTTAACATGAACGGAGAATATTTAAGCGATGCATTTTTATTGGTGACTGGTCATACATATAGGTTGGCATTTCAATATTATACGCAAGCTTAAACTCTCTATTTGCACCAAAATTAGTTTACTAACAATTGTTGTTCATAGTTTAACCTTTTATTTCAGATAGATGCCCGATTGGCTGGTACGAGTGTGGAGTCAATTGTTACAGGCCATTTACCAACCAAACCCACAATTTGACGTGGGTTGGAGCTCGAGAAAGCTGCTGGTCTAAAGGTGCCTTCCTGGCTGTACAACTGGAATAAGACAGAGCCAATCGAACATGAACTGCAGCAATCTATATACGCAGGTACTATTCTAATTACGTTTAGTATGTTATTTAATTTAGGCGATTTACAAGACATTCGAGGTTAATTTGAATATCATAAAATAAATAGTTCATCATATAAAAAAAGTTATTAACACAACTAGATTTAACTACATTCAATTTCAACATTCTATATTTGTATTTGGAATCATATGCTTGGATTTTGAAATTGGTCGAGTATAGGGAGAGAATACGTGAATGAATCAGGAATCACGTGTCGTCAATACTAGGCCAGTCTACAGCAAGCATTTTGGGAAGTCACGGGACCACTTGTTAGACATTGTCATATATCAATGCAGTATGGGAGTATACCTCCTTTTTAAAACACTACTTAATTACCTCCTTTGTACAATTTCTTTTGCAATGCATTCAGTTTCAAATCATAACCATATACAATGAATATGATTAAAATGGTACAAGGTTACTTTGCAATGTAGAGCAAGATTTGTGTGTAGAAGGCAAGTAAGGCAGGCACAGATGGGTGCAAAAAATGAGATAGTTATCAAGCGTTCAATGTTGCATGAGAAAGATGCTATTGTTGCGTAAAAGACAAGGCAGTTCGTAGCAGAATGTGATGTTTATTGCGTGACGCAATTGAAGTAATGACTATTCATATGTGATGATTGTGATTCGAAATATTACCTGATATGAGGTGAGACAAAATCCGTAATTAACTGTGGCGTGATAGTTATAATGCAGCTGATACTGCGTACATGAACAATCTACCCATAGTGCTGATATTGCACATTCCATATGATATCTGATGCTGCATTCGTGAACATTTATCCATATAACATAAAGATACCATATTCTATCGAGAAATCGCAAATATATATAAGCATCTCCCCAGAGATTGTGATACACAGGTGATCATGAAACTATAAATCTACAATATCTCGTGATGAACAATTGAGTACTCGAAATATGAACCATATATAATTTGTGTATAATCAAGTTAGTGTGTTTAGAGTGTTTATTTTCAGAGTAATTAACTTGAACGCAGATAGATCTGTTAAGTAAGATAGGTGTTGGTTAGTGTACATATTTCTGTGTTATTCATTTACTTATTTTACATTAATGCGAACACAAGTTGCATTTTAATAAATGTTTTCAATTATGTTATTTTAATTACACATTTTGTAAGGGGTCATAGAATTTTACCCGTGAACTCTTAACAGATACATTTTTCTGAAAAATTACTTTATGTAACATCAATTCACATATGTCTGGGTCATATAAGTTTGTGGACGAAGGATTCTGAGCCTTTTTACCCCCCTAGAATAATATTTGAGGGGGTATTAGATTATCATTCTATAACATCAACTAGAAATTTGGCAAAGTACTGATTCCTACATAATATGTCATTAGTACACTGGCCAAGTGTATCCTAAAATTATAGAGAAGTATGTTGATTGGTTTAGGAAAAAACATACACTGTTGCTCATAAATACCTCAACATTTTTTCAATTTTTTCCTCAATTACAATAAGTCATCAATAAATTGATGATAAATTTGATAACTTTTTGAAAATCGACATTCCCATGTTAACCAATGGGAAATGGTAGGTTTGTCGCAAGTCATATGACAGTATATCCATCCATCCGAGTCCTTGCAAAAAATATGAGTTAGGTATACGTAGTCAATTGAATTTGCTTAATTTACTTAACTTTACTTAACAAAAAATTGATATGTTTCTTCAGCTTCAACAAAGTTATAAGACGTCAAAGTCAAAATTGTTTTTTAAAAAACTCTCCAATTGAAATAACACAGGAGGCGAAAAATTATTTTCAAGAAATGACTTTGAATTTATCAGGTTGCCAAACTTATGGAGGGGAGTGTACATATACTATGTATGCATACAACTATACTTTCCTAACACTATCATGCAATTCATTTCTAGGTTTGATGACTTGTGTTCGGACGTGCGCCTTTTTGTGACAATTATATTGTTCATACAAGCATACAACTTTACAATTCCTTCAATCCTACCATGCACTTCATTTCTAGGTTTGATGACGGTGATAGAACATGCGACTTGTTGTTGACAACTTTCTATACATGTATACAACTATACATTCCTTTAACCCTACAATGCACTCATTCCTAGGTTTGATGACGGTGATAGAACATGCGACTTGTTGTTGACAACTTTCTATACAAGCATACAACTTTACAATTCCTTTAATCCTACCATGCACTTCATTTCTAGGTTTGATGACGGTGATAGAACATGCGACTTGTTGTTGACAACTTTCTATACATGCATACAACTATATTTTCCTTTAACCTTACAATGCACTCATTCCTAGGTTTGATGACTGGTGCTCGAACGTGCGACTTGTTGGTAACAACTACCAATGCCCGATTCCCATCTGATGTTAACATTACATGGAGTCAAGCAGAGTGTAGAGAATGTGTCACCGACACGTTCATGTGTGTTAAACTGAAGAAAACCTATCGGGATATGAATAACAACCTACCATGCCCAGCACGATGGCCGTGCTCGTGCTTTGACGATAACAACATTCCTGACGATATGCCGGATGGAGCTGTAAATTGTTACAGTGAAAAGTTGTACACGATACCAGTAGACATGTCACAAAATGTAACAGCTTTGTCCTCAACTCGGAACAAAATACGTTACATAGAACATGGAATGTTTCAAGGAATGTCAAATCTCACGAAACTTGATCTTGATTACAATGAAGTACACGGAATATCTTCGTTTGGATTCAAGGGGCTGGATAAACTCGAATATCTTTCTATAAAGAACAACGAGAAGTCTATTAAGTTTGAATTCAAATCATTTGGTGGATTGCATAAGCTAAACAAGTTGGATCTGAGCTATACTAGGTTGCAATATCCAAGAAACAATAAACTCTTTCAAGATTTAATTCTTCTGGAGGATTTACGCATTGTTGGATGTGGTATAAAACGTGAAGAAGATGTTTTTCTACCTAATCCACACCTATTGCGACACTTGTACATTAGCCAACTAACTATATTCAATACAATGTTTAAACAACCAACAAATTATAGTAACCTTGAGGAGTTAGTCTTTGGACGCGTTCCAGTGAATGAAACAATTTCAAATGGACAATTTGATGGCTTGAATAAACTGAGGTATGTGGCATTCATTGAAACGGGTATATCACGTCTAAAACCTGCTATTTTTTCAGGTCTGGATTCACTAGCAACGCTAATGATACAAAGCTGTAACATCGACACGATTGAGCAAGAAACATTCACCCCACTTAAGAATATTGAAAAAATTATGATTTACCAAGACACATTGCCCAAATACCCAGTCTCATTATTCCAAGGCCTTGAGAAGTTGACTGAAGTTGAGAGCGATCATATGGAATTCTGCTGTATCGTTCCAACAACAGTGAAAACGTGTTCCCCACAGCCAGACCATCTGTCTTCGTGTGGAGATCTAGTGAAGAACAACATACTCAGGGTGTTTCTTTGGACATTTGGTATATGTATACTCCTTGCAAACAGCGCTGTCATCATACTTCGATTTTGTGAGGGCACATCGAAGCATGGCGTTAACGAAATATTGATAATGAATCTCTCATTATCGGACATGATAATTGGGGTTTACATTATCATAATTGCTTCGATGGATCTGAAATACAGAGGCATATACTATCAATACCAGAGTGTTTGGAGGAAAAGTGGCTTATGCATGGCATCTGGATTCATTGCATCTTTGTCAAGTGAAATGTCCGTGTACATCCTTGTTGTCATGACACTTGATCGGTTCCTCAAAATAGTGTTTCCTTTTAAAATGTGGTTACACTTTTCCAAGCGTGCTGCACATGGGACTCTCATCTTTGGCTGGATTCTTTGTATAACCTTAACAGCTTTACCACTTCTCCCTATTGACTACTTCAGCCCTCATGAATTCTACACGCAATCTGGCTTCTGCTTACCGCTTATGTTGAATTATGATTCTGCAAAAGAAGCCATACTAAAGCGGCGTTTAAGCACCTTAAGGGAGGTTAGCACTACATCTGGTGGTCAAGAGCAGTCTTATTCCCATTTTAACGGTTGGGAGTATTCCTTTGCTCTTTTCAATGTTGTCAATCTTATTGCCTTTTTTCTTATTGCTGCTGGCTACTTGGCTATATTCTTTGCAACAAGGATCTCTAGATCAAAAATGAAACAGGGCAAAGGAAATGAGCAAGACAGACGATTGGCGACAAAATTGATGTGGATCGTGGCTACCGATTTCTGCTGCTGGGTTCCAATAATAATTTTGGGATTTCTAACCTTTTACAAGGTAACACTACCAGGTTTGTATTAATATGTTATTCATTTAAGAAAGTTTTGTACAAATACAGGGTGGGCCAAAAAACAGTACCCAACTTAAAATCAGGATTAAAATAGTTGCATTCAATATGGTACATTGACTTACATATCATTTGAAAGGTTATACAATTTAAAACAATTTGGTATATAACACTATGTCAATAGTAACGTTTTATTATACTTATTTGGGAGGCCGAGTTGCTATTTAAGGTCTCTAGATTTAAGGGAGAAATAAGTAAATCTGTGGAATAATGTTAATTTTTTATTTATAGAATATCATTCTTTTGTAAGGTGAAAACATGCTTGGATATTGATAATTGCATCATTGTTTGACTAAATTTATTGTTTATGAATTTCAGTGTTGTTTAATAACATTTTACACTTTATTCATTTAAACAATTTTAACAATTGCTCAATATACCCCCACCCCCTCCCCTCTGCATCAACAATAAGCTTCAGGTGGTAGCGCAATCTATCAATAGCCTTATTGAGAGAGAGATTTCTGTTGCAATTTATTTCAGCACTTTAGGATTCTGTATCAGCTCATCGATGCTGTTTAGTAGATGCTTTTGATTGTACCATTTCCTCGAGATGGCTCCATGTATGGTAATCAAACACATAAGCATCGGGACTGTTGGGTGGCCAAGCATCGAGATCAATCAAATCGACACCTTGTTTGCAAAGGAATGCCAATGTCTCCTTTAATCTATGCTACCAGGTAATGTCTTGTTGGAAAATAAAATCCTCGTCACATATACGTTTAATGTCTTTTAACAGACCCCCTTTGAGTACTTATTGATAATAAACAACACTAAAATTCATAAACAATAAGTTTAGTCACACAATATGCAAATATATAAGCATGTATTCACCTAACAAAATGATATTCTATTAATAAAAAATTATTCCGAAGATTTACTATTTTCTCCCTAAAATCTGGATACCTTAAAAACCAACCGGGCCTCCCAAATAAGTATAATAAAACTTTAATATTGATTTCATGACACGGTGTTATATACCAAATTGTTTGAAAATGAATTAACTTTAAAATGATATATAAATCAATATATCATAAGTTGGGTATTGTTTTTTTGCCCACCCTGTATATTTAGTTTTGAAAATTTTGAAACACTCTTCTTCATAGTGGTAGGTATCGATGTTTCATGTTTATACGACTTTTAGTGCATTTGACATTTGCTAATTGTAACCAAGGTGCTGACCAATCAAAATATAAAGACAAACTAAATAATAAACTAAATATGACTAAATTCGCCCAATTTAACTATATTTATTTATTTATTTCGATCTACACTTTTGAAACAGTGGCACGCTCTGCAATGCAAAGGTGCGTCGAATGTACATATTAAGATAAAACAATTATTACAACTTACTAAAAACATTCATTTTGAGTATTTAATATAAACTGATTTAAAAACCTTTTAAAATATTTGTTAAACATTCTACCTTGTTTTTCCCCAAAATTTCAAAGACATCATCTCCTAACATGTATTTTAGCTTTTCCTCAGGAGAGAGAGATGGATTCAGCTACTAAAAGAGCGTCACATTTTGAAGTTATATCATTTATAAATTGTAACCTTTCATTTATGAACTTAGGGGATACAATGAATCGGTGAATTAAATCTTCAGAGTCATTACTTTTACAATGAGGGCAAATTCCATCACTTTTCTTCCATCGTTTATTATCCTCCTCCAAGTTAAAGCACCCAGTTCTTGCCATGAATTTTAACCTGGAGCAATAGAAATCAATGTCATCTTGGAGGTAGTTCTCTTTAAATGTATTTTTCTTAAGAGCAGTGTAAGTTTTCAGTGATGTTCTCTTATCTATAGCTCCAAAGAAATCTGTATTCTTAATTCTATTAGAGATTTCTAGGAAGGACTTATACCAAGTTTGATCAGTTGACTTTAAACAAATCGGACGCCATCCTAAGTCACCAATAACCGCTTCCCTGGCAGGCTGCATATTTAGATTAAAAACTGATCTTCCAATGTTATATTGGAAAGAATTCATATCGTTACATTTGGATTTCGATTCAAAAGTAAGAATACCACACACATTTAATATTGCTGGAATGAACACATTATTGTGAAGAGTATCGCCAAATTTAAATCTTTGTATATTAGAGTGCTTGTTAAGGGTTGTATTAATATAGAGGCTTATTTTCTTAGCTTTGAGTCTTAAAAGTTCCAAAAAATGTGCTGTATCACTTAGATTGTTACTTATAATAACACGATAATAAGAGTGAAGAATGACCATAAATAACTCTTCAACCTTTGAAACAGTTCTCCCTATTTTATGGCCTTAGAAATGCACAATCATATGAAGTTGAAAATATAGTAGAATATCACTTAGAAAAAATGAAGTTGAAGCAGAAAAAATTTATAGAATTACTCATGTTAACGAATTGAGAAACAGTGAAACAAAAAATATATTTAGTCGTGCATTTAGCAAGAGGCTTCAAACTGGACAAATCGAACTAGAAATGCATTACTGTCAGAGACTACTACATAGGTATTATAATGCATATTGATTAAATATAAACGTGTAATAACGTAACCTGACAAACTTTAAAGAGCAAAGATTGACCGAACAATTTAAGCCTTTCGAGGTATTAAAAAAACAAATTCAATATAAAACTAATTCAGAATTTAAAAAAAATGTGTAGGAGGTTTATTGGTCAGGGTTCTGAAATTTTATATATCCATGTTAGATGGGTTATACTTAAACTTTAATAAATTCCACGTGAGAATAAGGAATTTTGTTCTTTTATGTTTCAAATGATTGGAGTCAAACGCAATATAAGAATACACAAACAATCTATAAATTCAATTCGCATCAAATTAATTCGAAGCATTGATATTTGACATGTCCGTATAAATAACAATATTTTTATAAGGAGGAAAAAAATAGTGAAGGGTGACCGATAAATTTAAAAATGTGACAAAGTATTGGATCTGTTTCAGCTATGAAATCATCAGAATTACTCCCTCTTTTACCTACACTTGTTATTTTTGTTAAGTTTTGTTTTAAAAAAGTAGCCCGTGCTTGAAATAATCAATTGGAGTGGCATTTCCCTGAAGAATGCAAGTTGTGTTTTTTTCATATGTCAAATATTAAACAAATATTTTATTGTATTGAGGTTTATTTAATCATATTGAAGCCCGAATGGCTAGTGGAATATCATATTTTGAAAGCGTCCTAGATATTCACCGAAAATAGAATTAAATATTTGTTTTATTATTCACCGTTATTTTCCTCACTCACATTGATGGAATAACAAGCTATTGATGTCTAATTAATCATAACATAGTACACCTTAGACCTGGGTATATATTAAATTAAAGTTGCACTGGACTAAGTCAGAGTGGTGAATATCATTAAATATTCAACTGATGTCACGTGACTTTCGTTGAACATTTTCGTTGTTATTTATAGTCACGTGAAGGACATGGACCAATCAGAGAGTGGGGAATATGACAGTGATATAATACATTTTGATATATTTTTATTTCTGTGAAGGAGGCCTAGATACCCCGAGATTGACATAAATTTACACATATTTAGATGGCGCCCTCTTGGTATGAATTTCAAATAAAAAATGAGAATTGCCATTGATAAATAAATACTCATCATAACATGAACTTGAAATATATATTTACATAATATATCATATTTACCATTTATTTCAGGAGATATCATTGCTTATATCAGCATATTCGTGTTGCCAATCAACAGCGCTATCAACCCGATACTCTACACATTTAGCACACTTCCCTGGAAAGACATATGGAAGAAGTGCAAGTGTAGATCAGCACTTAAGCAACCACTGGCAACAACTCCGGGGAACACAAATGACTCAGCAGCATCTGCCACTACTAACACTAAGCCTTGAGTGTTCAAGTCAAAGTGAATGAACTAAAAAATTAACGAACGGAATAAATTGAACATCAAGAATCGAACTACGAACACTAGCATTTCACATCTGCGTAAATATATCCAAGTGGTTGACTTTACGACAAAATAATGGGTAAACTATTATGTCCTGTATAAACACTGGAAATTCATATATTATTATTAAACATATTTTATTCGTCTATATATTACATTACAATTCATATATGTGTCTCTATATTCAAGTGGTGGACTATATGACAAAGCATTTGGATGACATTAGGTCCTGTGACGAACTATGAACACAATAATTTTACATCTGCGTTTCTATATCCAAGTGGTCGACTATACGACAAAGAAATTTGGTAACAAAGTAATGGGGATAGTATTATGTCCTGTAAAACACAAGGGATTCATATACCAATGGTATGTGTCTCTATATCCAAATGGTAATCAATACAACAAATAGATTGGATGTCATTCCGTCCTGTGACGAGCTATGAACACAAGCATTTCACATCTGCGTCTCTATATCCAAGTGGTAAAATATACGACATAGAAATTGGATGACATTACGTCATTGGACAAAATTGAACACAAGCATTACTAGACGACAAAGAAATTGGAAGATATTATGTCCTGTGACGAACTATGAAGTCAAAGCATTTCACCTCTATGTCTATTTATCCAAGTGGTAGACTCGTAATAAGACAAAGAAATTGGATGACGATATGTCCTGTGGCGAACTATGAACAAAAGCATTTCAGCTCTTTTGTCTATATATCTGAGTGGTAGACTATACGACAAAGATATTGGATGACATAACTTCCTTTGACGAACTATGAACACAAGCAATTCAAATCATCGTTTATATATCCGAGTGGTACACCATACGACAAAGATATTGGATGACATAACGTCCTTTGACGAACTATGAACACAAGCAATTCAAATCATCGTTTATATATCCGAGTGGTAGACCATACGACAAAGATATTGGATGACATAACGTCCTTTGACGAACTATGAACACAAGCAATTCAAATCATCGTTTATATATCCGAGTGGTAGACCATACAACAAAGATATTGGATGACATAACGTCCTTTGACGAACTATGAACAAAAGTATTTCAACTTATCGTTTATATATCCAAGTGGTAGACTATACGACATGACGTCATGTGCCAACTATAAAGACTAGAATTTCACATTTGGTGTCTATAATAGACAATTGATATCGTTTTAATGCATTTGAAATAAGATTAACTAAGAATATTTTAACCCTTATGTCTACATGTTGTTTTTTCGATAGTAATTTTTGCTACTTTTTTGAGTTTTTAAAGGTGAAATACAACTAATCAACAATTCTCATATAGCTAGCAAGAAGTGTCCAATTCCAGCCAATCCAAACACACTATTTCATGAAACTGCATTTCGTTATATAACCAATAATGCATTTGTTGTATGGTTGTCAAGGTGATACCTTGGACTCTTAAGCTTGAATTCGATGTGTTGACTTGACCCCTGCAATAAAATTTCATTGAAAATATGTTATTTTAGTGATTTGTATATTTGAGGTAATTTATAAAATATTTTGCAATGTGTGAAAATAATATATCCCCAATACTCAATGCATGGTGCCAATTTCATTTAACTCAGGCGTTGCTTCTAAACTTAACATTCCCACTGTGCAGTCATGCAAAGATTTGAAAACAACACTTCATTGGAGTGATTTAATACACACTTCACCCAGTCTAGGACTTATCTCCTTAAATATTCGGAAAATTGAGAGAAAATCGTGTTTTCTCAAAACTTTCGTGTCGTGATAAATACCTTTGAATTGTTTTTGCATGTTACTAAATGCAAACTATAATATTAGAATTGTGATGGTAACTAAGTCGAAAATATAGATATACTTTTCTATTCTCCCATTCCCCCAAATTTTCAGTTTTACTAATATGATTAAAATAATTATGTGTGACGAGATCAAACGACCTTTTTATTACTAGTATCAAACAAAAAATTCAAAAGGCATTCGTTAAGCTTTAATGTCTTGATTAACAACCACTATTCTAAATATATTTAAATGGATTCTAGCAATTCTCACCAACACGAAAATATTTGTTGAGCAGCGTATGTGTGTGGAATATCTCAGCACGAGTGCCAAAAGGATAGAAATGTCAGTTGTGCTTCCTCTGGTGTGTTCAAGCGTTAACATAAAAAGGGTGTGTATTAAAGATTTACTTTCCTGCTATCTCAAAGTCAGCTTGGAACTGTACTATTGGATTACTATGGGAAATTCCTCAAAGAGAAAATGCTACGAATTAAGGAATTTGAGAAATTATTCGCATACATGAAACCTTTTTAAAACATAATTTGTATTATTCAAAAGCTGGTAGCATTACTGATCCAGCGTCCTTTGAAGTTTGTAAAATGAAAATACGAAAGATAATCCTTAAAAATGAGAAATATTTTTGGGGATTATATGGTACAATCGTAAAGTCAATAAAATGTTTTAGAGTGTATTGATGCTTTTTGGATGAAAAGCATAAGCAGAATGCATGAACAATTCTTCCAATTCATTCGGCAAACAACTCCCCTCCTTTAAAATAAAATTTAAGATATTTATTATTAAAAATACAAAACCGTATTAAATGCATTCGACAACCCCACAATGCATACTTTGACACCAATCTGATATTTTTAGCACGAATAGAAGTAAAAATACGATCTTTGTTGTATTTCCGGCAGCCATTTTGAAAAAGGCGTATATTTTGAATATGAAGTGGTAATGTTCAAGACTCGAAACCGTATTAAATGGATTCTTCACCAACAAAAGTGTCAATTTATGTACCAATCTTATCAATATAGCATGCATAGAAACAAAGATACAGTCTCCGTTGTATTTTTGAAAAATGTGTTTATTTTGAATGTAAAGCGTCATCTAGACTGTCTTTGGATACAATTGTTTTTATTACCCAGGGATACTTCCATGCCAAAGGGGACATTTGCATCATAAAGTGATGTCCAAATGTATTTAACCCACTTTCTATTGGGGACTTTGACTTAATAATGCATCTAACGCATTTTCAGAAAGAGAAGATCAAACACTGGCAATATGTCTCTGTACCAAACGAAATGAAGAAGAATTGGGAACACGTCTACAATAAGTATAAATGTCGAGGAAATAAACAGAAAACCGAATAGAAAATTCACACCACCGACTAGAGGGGGGGGGGAGGCAGGCCAACAATCCCATTTCCTGAAGTCCGTTGGCCACCGAAAAAAAGCAATATATTTATTTATGGACACGAATGTTAAATACAAATGCTCATAATTCCTCATAAGGCGTGATATCATCCGCCTTAGATTTATATCGTTATCACTCGCATTTACATGTAGACAGGAATGTTAAATACAAGTGTTCGTAATTCCTCATAAGGCGTGATATCATCCGCCTTAGACTTATATCTTTATCACTGACATTTACATGTAGACACGAATACGAATATTAAATACAAGTGTTCATAATTGCTCATAAGGCGTGATATCATCCGCCTTAGACTTATATCTTTATCACTGGCACTTACATGTAGACACGAATATTAAATACAAGTGTTCATAATTCCTCACAAGGCGTGATATCATCCGCCTTAGACTTATATCGTTATCACTCGCATTTACATGTAGACAGGAATGTTAAAAACAAGTGTTCATAATTCCTCATAAGGCGTGATATCATCCACCTCAGACTAATATCTTTATCACTGGCATTTACATGTAGACAGGAATGTTAAATACAAGTGTTCATAATTCCTCATAAGGCGTGATATCATCCACCTTAGACTTATACCGTTATCACTCGCATTTACATGTAGACAGGAATGTTAAATACAAGTGTTCATAATTCCTCATAAGGCGTGATATCATCCGCCATAGACTTATATCTTTATCACTGGCATTTACATGTAGACAGGAATGTTAAATACAAGTGTTCATAATTCCTCATAAGGCGTGATATCATCCACCTTAGACTTATATCTTTATCACTGGCATTTACATGTAGACACGAATATTAAATACAAGTGTTCATAATTCCTCACAAGGCGTGATATCATCCGCCTTAGACTTATATCTTTATCACTGGCATTTACATGTAGACACAAATATTAAATACAAGTGTTCATAATTCCTCATAAGGCGTGATATCACCACCTTAGACTTATATCTTTATCACTGGCATTTACATGTAGACACGAATATTAAATACAAGTGTTCATAATTCCTCATAAGGCGTGATATCATCCGCCTTAGACTTATATCTTTATCACTGGCATTTACATGTAGACACGAATATTAAATACAAGTGTTCATAATTCCTCATAAGGCGTGATATCATCCGCCTTAGACTTATATCGTTATCACTGGAATTTACATGTAGACAGGAATGTTAAATACAAGTTTTCATAATTCCTCATAAGGCGTGATATCATCCGCCTTAGACTTATATCTTTATCACTGGCATTTACATGTAGACACGAATATTAAATACAAGTGTTCATAATTGCTCATAAGGCGTGATATCATCCGCCTTAGACTTATATCGTTATCACTGGCATTTAAATGTAGACAGGAATGTTAAATACAAGTGTTCATAATTCCTCATAAGGCGTGATATCATCCGCCTTAGACTTATATCTTTATCACTGGCATTTACATGTAGACATGAATATCAAATGCAAGTGTTCATAGTCCCTCGTAGGTCGTGAAGACATCCATAACCTTAGACTTATATCTTTATCACTGGCATTTACATGTAGACACGAATATTATATACAAGTGTTCATAATTCCTCGTAAGGCGTGATATCATCCGCCTTAGACTTATATCTTTATCACTGGTATTTACATGTAGACACGAATGTTAAATGCAAGTGTTCATAGTCCCTCGTAAGGCGTGATATCATCCATAACCTTATACTTATATCTTTATCACTGGCATATACACGTGGACAGTAATGTTAAATACAAGTGATCACATAATATTAGGGCGTGATATCATCCGTTACCTTAGACTTATATCGTCTTCACTGGCATTTTCATATAGACAAGAATGCTAAATACAAGTGTTCACAGTTCATCATAAGGATATTGGAGCATTTTAATATGGCTTTCTTTGGGTTATCTTAATATGGATTTGGGAGGAATTTATCCTTGTTTAAAATATATCATACATAATGAGAGTAGGTTGATGATTACTTCTTAAAATCAGTTCTGACCCGGACTGTGACTGTGCAATTTTAATCGCCTTGAATCGCCACTTTTTCTAAAGAAATGTCTCTACCCTTGAAAAACCACTGTCCAAAATAGTCAGTTCCAGCAACCCTAGATTTAGAATTACTGCATTCACTTTTTAATACAATGAATAAACACAAGGACCACACACGTTCTGAACTCGCATGCTACAATTCAAGAAAGTTCCAATGGCATCCCTTTGACCTTTATTTATTACAGTCCGAGAAGATTCTTCCTGACGAAAAGCCCACATTATGAAACACCTTGTACGTTTACTTATAAGTATAAGTATACGTTATAGGTTGACTTTCACGTATGTGCGAAATCTCTCTAATATGTTTGACATTCGACTTATATTATAGTTGATGTTGCAATTAAGCAAAAGTGCGTGTTTGATTCAACTAACTATATTCACGGGGTACCATCGAATAATTTTGGCAACGTACCGGAGAACGACATTTTACTAAGAAATGGCAATAATTTAGCACAATATATTTTTTCAACTAGAGTTCTACTTTGATTTTGACAAAAGTAAGTATTTCATGCAATAGCTATTTCATTCATGAGTTTGTAGGAATTCTGTTGGAACCCAGTTCTGATCAAGTACGAAGTTATTGAAATCGGCGCAGTCGGACTTTACTCCGAAAGATGGTTTTTCGATTATAACTTTTACAACATTTAAGTATAGACTTTTGAAAAAGTACAGAATAGTCCTTATACTATTGAATAATTCTGTTATTTCTGATTCACACGACTCTGATTTGTTTTATTAAAAAAAAGTTTTAAAAATATTACTTAGGAACGTAACCGGAGCTGGGAACGTAACCGGAGCAGATCAGTTGAATTATATAATTTAAAAAAATAAAATATATGATTTAAAGCATATATATTAATACGCATTCGAACAATCCCGTATGTTTTTAAATTAGTATATGTGCTTTAAATCATATATTTTAATTTTTTTGATTAAATAATTCAACTGATCTGCTCCGGTTACGTTCCCAGCTCCGGTTACGTTCCTAAGTAATATTTTTAAAACTTTTTTTTTAATTAAACAAATCAGAGTCGTGTGAATCAGAAATAACAGAATTATTCAAAAGTATAAGGACTATTCTGTACTTTTTTCAAAAGTCTACACTTAAAGGGTGTGAAAAGTTATAATCGAAAAACCATCTTTCGGAGTAAAGTCCGTCTGCGCCGATTTCAATAACTTCGTACTTGATCAGAACTGGGTTCCATCAGAATTCCTACAAAGTCATGAATGAAATAGTTATTGCATGGAATACTTACTTTTGTCAAAATCAAAATAGAACTCTAGTTAAAAAATATATTGTGCTAAATTATTGCCATTTCTTAGTAAAATGTCGTTCTCCGGTACGTTGCCAAAATTATTCGATGGTACCCCGTGATATTATGCATATTTAATGGACCATCTGAAAAGTATTCAAGACACAATTATCAATTCCATTTTCACCCTTGAACTAATCAACATTTATGATAAAAATCACCCTGAATTTGACTTAAAACTTTGATTTATTTCCAAAGCCGCTGCATCAGAAGAAGGTTTCCACATTTGTCAGTTGAACCGCTGATT